>PVIJ01002896.1:0-13189 GCA_004024925.1 Scalopus aquaticus
GCCCTTTGAATGGGACTGCAGCAGGGATATACAAAATACATGTGTTTCTTATGTGAGTGGGATAGCCGAGCAAGTGATTTGCACTATTTGTGGAAGGAATGGACTCGCAGACAAAATGTAGCAGTTGGAGAGAAGAATATCCAGCACCCACTCTGGTCGAGGCTCACAAAATCCTGCTGCCACCCCTTCACATCAAACTAGGTTTGATGAAGAATTTCGTGAAAGCCATGGACTGGAACTCGCCAGCTATCCGATACCTGCATGAAAAATTTCCTTGACTCAGCAAAGCAAAGATTAAAGAGGGAGTTTTTGTGGGTCCTCTGATTCAAGAGCTCTTCAAAGATGACCAGTTCAACAACTTGCTGCAGGGTGATGCAAAACAAGCATGGAATGCTTTTTGCCTAGTATCTTCAAACTTTCTTGGGAATGTTAGGGCAGAAAACTACAAGCAACTAGTAGAAGACATGCTGATGCAGTATCAGAAACTTGGCTGTAATATGTCTCTAAAGATCCACTTCCTTCATTCCCATCTGGATTTCTTCCCTAAAAACTGTAGTGTGGTTAGTGATGAACATGGCAAACATTTTCATCAAGATATCACATTAATGGAATAAAGATAGCAGGGAAAATGGTCCACTACAATGCTGGCTGACTACTGCTGGACACTCCCCAGAGATGCTCCTAAACAGCTGTACAAGTGTCAATCGAAAAATCTAAGAAGTAGTCTATGACTTGATTTTTTACAGATATTAACCGTAGACCTATTACTATTGGCATGCATTTCATCATGTAAACATCAATTTATTGCAGATTACAAAACAAACTAGAACCAAAATTAGAATTTGACTGTCATGTTCTTGTTGAGCACATACAAATTGATAGGAAATGACTAATTTTATTTCGGTAACATGACTTTTACAAAAATGTGTTGACCAGTGTAAGAGAACTCCCTTCAACATTTCTTTCAGGGAAGATCTAATGCCAGCATACTCCTGCTCCTGTTTGTCTGGAAGGACTTTGTTTCTCCCCCATATCTGAAGGATGGTCTTGCAGGATATACTATTCTTATCTTTAAGTATTTTAAAAATGACATACCATTTTCTCCTGTTTGTAGGATTTCCTCATAAATCTCTGATAAAAGCATGTTGGAAATACCTTTATAGGTTACTGCCCCCCCTCCTTCAATATTTCTTTTTTGTGTTGAACTATTGGGAGGTTCTCTATTACTTGGCTTGGTATAGGTACTATTATATTTAGATAGCGATAGCCAGAAGTTCTTTTAACTTTATGGACTTTTATAGTCAGTTCTTTTTCCAGGTTGCAGAAGTTTTCCTCTATTATTTCTTTGAATAAGTTCTGTTTTGTTTCCTTCTTTCTCTCTTCCCCTTGTGTAATGCCCACTATTCATATGATCCCTTTCCTAATGGAATTTAATAATTCTCGAATGTTTCATCATTTTTTCTTCATATTTCTCTTTTTTCTTACCCAGTTCCTCAGTACATTACCATCCCCAAGGTCACTGATAGATCTAGTAGTTGGTCTATTCTGCTTCCATAGCTTTCTCCGGATTTTTTTTCATCTCTTCTGTTGATCTTCAGTATCTCTGTTGATCTTCAGTATCCAACAGGAAGATATAATCTTCCATATCTTTGGGGTTGTATTCTGGGAAGTTGTTCTCCCCTTGTGATGATTTATTCCCTTGAGATCTCAAAGTGCCATGCATCATATTTTTCCATCTGCCTATTTTTGCTGCTTTTGATTTCCCTATATGTTTTATTTAAGTACTTATCACATTAACTTAAGAGATTTGCAGTGCTTCTGCTTTTCCTGCAGATGGCGCTGTGGTTTTTAAAAAATGTTCTCCAGCTTTATATGACTTTAGTCTTTGACCTTTCTGGGCTTCTATAATTCCAGAGACCTGATCCTGCAGCAACTGGGACAGGGGGGTGTGGGTGTGGCCTGGCAGGGTTTAGTCACTGGTGCGAATCAGGGGAGATGGCTCATGTTTTTTGTCACCATTGTTATCCCTCATCTCTGGATTTCCAGACCCATTTCTCTGCAGCTTGCATACTCTCAGTGTACTTAACAAGGTGGGCACAAGTCCTGAATGGGTGGGGGACAAGGAACACTACCCAGTACATTCTCCTTGCTCTTTTAACTGTGATCTCACCTGTTGGGAGCATACCAGCTCATCTGTAAGTAATCCTTTCTATCACGTATTTATGCCTACACACCATTCAGCTCTTCCCTCCCCAGGCCACTGGTTTTAACAGCATAGCTGCTGTTGGTATGGCACCCTCCTACCCCAGACCACAGACTCCAGGAATTTCTCTCCACCCACAGAATAAGTAAAATAATCTCTGATGATGATGTGGTCATATGTAGAGAAGTCTACCAAAATAATGTTAGTATTAATCTATGAATTCAGTAAAGTTATAGAATACAAAATCAACATATACAAATACAAATTAGTTGCTTTGCTATATATGATATCAAATATCTGTAAAAGATAATCTTATTTAAAATAATATTTTTAAAAAAACCCTGTAAAATACTTAGAAATAAATATAACCAAGGAGATGAAAACCTATACACTGGAAATTACAAGATACTTATTCAAGAAATTGAGGAGGACACAATGTAAAGATACCCTGTGTTCATAGATCAGAAAAATTAATATTGTCCATGCCACCCAAAACTATCTATTGATTCAATGTAACTCCTATTAAATTCCAATAACATTTTTCATTGAACTATAAACTCAATACTAAAATTTGTATGGAAATACAAAAGATCAGGTAACCAAAGCTGTCTTGAGAAAGAACAAAGCTGTAGGCATTATTCCTCTTGATTTCAAATTAAATTACAAAGCTATTGTAATCAAAACAGTGTGGCACTGACATAAAGACAGACACGTAGACCACATAGAACAGTATTCAGAACCTCAAAATAAATCTTCAAATATATGTTCAACTAATATTTGACAAGTGAGTCAAGAATATCAATAGGTAAAGAACAGTCTTTTCAATAAATGTGTTGGGGAAATGCATCTTACACCACTCATAAAAATTAACTCAAAGTGGATTTGAGACTTAAATGTAAGATCTGAAACTAAAGCTCCTAGAAGAAATCCTAGGGGGAAAGATCCTTGACATTGGTCTTGTCAGTGATTTTTTTGGATCTGATACCAAAAGTAGAAACCACAAAAGCAAGTAGGACTACATCAAATGAAAAAAGTTTCTGTAAATCATAAGAAGCAGTCAAGAAAATGAAAAGATAGCATGTGAAACTGGAGAAAATATTTGTAAAGTATCTATTGGATAAGGGGTTAATATACAAATATGTAAGGCACTCACATAACTCAGTAGTAATGCAATAAATCTGATTTTAAAATGGTCAGACTTTACAAGGAAAACATATAAGTGGCCAACAGGTACATGAAAAAATATTCAATATCTTTAATCATTAGGGAAATGTGAATCAAAACTACAATCTGTTAGGATGACTTATCAAAACAACAATGTATGCCAAGGGTGTGAAGAGAACAGAACTTTCGTGCACTGTTGATGGTACATCCACTATGGAAAATAGTATGGACTTTCCTCAAAAACTTGAAAATAGAACTACTATATCCCATGTCTTTTTTTTTTTTTGGATTCTTTTTTTTAACATATATTTTTATTGTTATTTATATCTTTTACATTTTGTATTCCCCTTGGGTAACCCACCACCAATTCACCTGTGATCCATCTCCGTGGTCCCTTGTGTCCTTTTCTACTCCTTTTGTGCCCTTATCCTCCCCCTCCCCCCACACCCCCCAAGTGGATCATACTCACCGAAACAAGCCAGGAAGAAAGAGAAAAATATCAAATGGTTTCACTTACAGCAGGACTATAGGGAAACCAAATATATCCTATTTCTAATTGTATATCCGAAGGGCATGAAATCACTATCTTAAAGTGCCATCTGCATCAAAATTTTGAAAAAAAAAAAAAACAAGTGCCCATTTATTGACAAATGGAAAAAGAAAACATGGATCTATGTGTATGATATATATATGTATATATATTTGAGTGACGGTTTTTCATTTTTACTATTTTTATTCCCATTTTATTTTTTATTGAAGTGACATTTCATTGTAACATTGTGTATGTTTCAGGTGTACATCATTAAAAGTCAGTATCTATATATACTTTGTGTATACATATACAAACATATATAATGAAATATTACTCAGCCATATAAAGAAGGAAGTTCTGTCTTTTGAAACAACACAGATAGACCTTGAGGGCAAAGTGAAATAAGTTAAAGACAGTTATTAAATGTTTTAACTTATATTCGGAATCTAAAAAGGCTGAACTAATAGAAATAGTAAAATGGTGGTTGCTAGGATCTAGGATGGGTAGGGGAGATAAGGAGTTGTTGTTCAGAGGGTGCGTATTTCCAGTTATAAGATAAATAAGTTCTTAGGATCTAATGTATAGCATGGTGACTAATAGTTATCAATACAGTATTACATACAGGAAAGTTGTTAAGGAACTGATCTTAAAAAAAATAAAAAAGATAATTATATGAAGTATTGGATTCGTTAACTAACCTTATTATGGTAATTATTTCACAATATGTACATGTATCAGATTATCATCTTGTACACCTTAAACTTGTGTTATATGACAGTTGTATCTTAAAACTGGATAAAAAAGACATTAGGTAAAAACCAAGTATAAATTGGTTTGTAATAATATATCAGTGTTGGTGCATTAGTTCTGGCAAATGTGCTTTACTATTATGACATTAACAATTGGGGAAACTAAGTGTGAAGAGATATGTGAACTCTGTGTATTGTCTTTGCCACTTTCCTGTTAATATAAAACTATTCTAAATAAAAATTTCATTGATAAAAAAGTTTAAAAAGTAAATAAGATCACAGAACTCCATTTGAGTTACAGGTGTTTTTTTTTTAAATTCTCATTGTATTTTTTTATCAAAGTCACATTACATTATAGTGTTATATATGTTTTAGGTGTACATCATTAAAAATCAGCATCTTTGTATGCTACATTAATTTCACCACTAAAAGTCCAGTGACCCTTTTTCACCCAATTTATGTACCTCCATCTCTTCTGGTAACCGCTAAAAATTTATTTTTATTTTATTTAATTCATCTATTTGCTTGGCTTTTATATATACACACGAGTGAAATCAGCCTGTGTTTGTCTTTTTCCATCTGACTATTTCTTTAAGTATATTACTCTCTAGGTTCATCCATGTTGTTGCAAGTGACAGGATTTCATCTTTTTATCTTTCTTTTTGAGTAGTACTTCACTTTGTTTATATACCATATCTTCTTTATTCAATCATCTGTTTTTGAGCACTTAAGTCATTTCTAGCTCTTCATTATTTATAAATAATTCTTCAATAAACATGAGGTGCATCTATCTCTTCAGATTAGTAATTTTTTATGTATTTTATATTTTATATGGTAATAACTGGATTGTATGGTATTTCCAATTTTAATTTTTTTTGAGGAATCTGTATACTGCTATCTATAATGGTTGCATCAATTTACAACACCAATAGTGTATAAGAGTTCCCTTCTCTCCATGTCCTCTCTAACACTTGTTTCTTGTCTTTTGGATAATAGCCATTCTCGTGGGTATGAGGTGATATCTCAATGATGCTTTGATTTACATTTCCCTAATAATAAGAGATGATCAACATTTTTTCATGTGCCTGTTGCCCATCTGTATGTTTCCTTTGGAGAAGAGTCTATTCAGATCCTCTGCCCATTTTTAAATTGGATTGTTTGATTTTTGTTGTTGAATTTTATGATTTCTCTGTGTATTTTGGCTATTAACCCCTTGTTGGGCTTATGATGAGCAAATATCCAGTCCCATTCAGTTGGATGTCTTTTTATTTTGATGATAGTTTCTTCACTATGCAGAAACTTTTTAGTTTGATGTAGTTCTATTTTTTTTTCTTTTGTTTCCCTTGCCATTGGAGAGAAATCCCAAAAAACATATCTAAGGCTAATGTCAATAAGCATATTGCCTTTTTTCTTTTATATATTTTATATTTTCAGGCCTTACACTCAAGTCTTTCTTACATTTTGAATTAACTTTTGTGAATTGTGTCAGATTATGTCTAGTTTCATTCTTTCACATGAGGGTCTCCATTTTTTCCCAACACAATTTATTGAAGGCACTTTTTTTGCTCTATTATATACCTTTGGTTCCTTTGTCATAAATTAGTTTTCTGTATATAGTTGGACTCTTGATTCTGTTCCCAAGAATTGATCTCTTTGTCCGTTTTTATTGCAAAACCATTCTGTTCCAGTGGCTGTTTATTGTATTAACTAGAGCATGATACCTCCATTTTTGTGCATTTTTCTCAGGATTATTATTTCTATTTGATGTCTTTTTTGGTTCCAAATACATTTCATAATTTTTAGTTCTGTTTCTGTGAATAATGTCATTTGGATTGTGACAGAACTGGATTGAATTTGTATTGCTTTAGGTAATATAAGCATTTTAACTATGTTAATTCTTCCAGTTAATGAGTACAGAATATCTTTCTACTGATTTACATCTTCTATTTCTTTCAAAAAAAGGTTTCATACTTTTCAGTATATAATATTTTACTACTTTGGTTAAATTTATTCCAAGGTTTTTACTTTTTTCTTGATGCAATTGCTAATGATTTTATTTTCCAGACTTCCTTTTCTGCTATTTTGTTAATTTTGTGTATAAAAATGCAACAGATTTCTGTGTATTAATTTTGTAGTCTGCTACTTTTCTGTATTCATTTGCTATTTCTAATAACTTTTTACTGGAGTTTTTGGGATTTTCTATGTATATTTTTATGTCATCTGCAAATAGTAGTAGTTTTACTTCTTTCATTCCAATTTGGAATCCTTTTCTTGCCTAACTGCTCTTACTGGGAATTCCAACAATATATTGAATACTAGTGGTGAAAGTGCACATCCTTGTCTTATTCCTGAAATGATTTCTTAGAAATAAAGTTGATGTGCTAATACTCGAGAATAAAAAAGTAAATTCTAGCTAGATACTCATGGATATAAACATTTCTATAGCTGTTTCCACAGAAATATAGCTATTTCTAAGTGTCTTTGTAACAGTGTTAAATAAGGTTGCTATTAGAATATAAGCCAGTCAATACAAATCTAGTTAGCCATTTTGATTTTAAAAGTGTGCCATTTCTTTATGCAGTGTCCTGGCAGGTTATAATGGTACCATCTTTGCATATGGGCAGACTGGCAGTGGTAAGACATTCACCATTACAGGAGGGGCAGAGCGCTACAGTGACAGAGGCATTATCCCAAGGACATTGTCATACATTTTTGAGCAATTACAAAAGGTATGAAACTTTTTAAGTTCACTATATACTTAATATATAAGGCAGAGATTTACTACAGGAAAAAAAATTTGGTGATATTTTATTGTATTGTATCTAAAGGAGGAAGTTTTATTATGTAATAACCCTATTCTTTACATTTAAATTTAAGGAAAGTTTGGGATTTTCCAAAAAAAGTGAAAATTAAGAAGGTGTTTCTCATTAAATGGATGCTGTTTCAGCAAAGACCCAAATGGAATTCCTTCTGATATACATGTGGAAGTTAAAAGGATAACTAATTTTACCAATGAATATCTTATATTCCTCATTAAGAAACTGAAGAATTTCCTTTCCCAAAACAGAATTTTACTTTAGCTACTAAAGCACTGACTAGGATGCTGTGTGTCTTTGCAGTTTTGATAAAGTGCCAATGAATTTATCAGAATAAGAAACCTATTGTGTTTCATATTGCTATAAAGAGGAAGCCCGTGTTTGTATTGTATATATCATTTTTTAAAAAGATTTATTTATTTATGCATACAAGCTGGGGTCCAGGCCAGAGGCGTGGGGTGGCAAGAGGGTTCGCCAGAGACAGAGTGGGGAGCAGAACAGGCAGATCAATGGAAATACACTGCTGAGGGGAGCAGCGGGCGAGGCAGGAGAGGTCTGCAGCACCATGTGGGAATCTCCCCAGCCGGGCGTCGAACTCGCATCGCCGCTGCTGACAGCTCCACAGCACAGAGCTTAACCTCTGCGCCACCAGAGAGACCCTATATATATCATTTTTTATGTGATTCAAAGTGTCTGTTCTTTTACCAGCATTTATAATACAACATATAATACAAATAGCAAGGTAAGGAGGGATGCTTATCCTCTTTTTATTGTTGGGAAAATTGAACCTCAAATATCTTTCTCTGGGTCCTTATAAGTAGCTGATTTGGAGGTTCCTCACATGTCTATGTGATATCAAATATTGTGTTTATTATCACTATATACACTACCTCTTTATCTCAGACTGACTTTATTTTGTTAGTGGTATTTAAGCAAATTCTCTGCAGTGACTCAGATAGTTTCTCTTCTCTCCTGTATGGAAGTAGGTATTGTATTGTACTAGACGATTTCCAATGTCCTTACTAGTACCAGCAATTCCTTAGTTTTATTAATTCTGTGTAACAGTTGTCCTAACTAGGTCAGTGTAACAGTCATTCCAAAATTTCTCGACTGTATGCTATTCGCATTTTGAATTGCAAAGATGAGAAGAAATAGCTGAGATCTGCATAATTCTAATTTCCATCCATAAAGTAGCAATTACCCATTAGTTCAGCTCATCTCTCACTAGCTCAAACATGCCAATTCTGGATGCCAGAAAATTTGGAAGAGTAAAAGTTGAGTATAGTATATATATTGGAGCCAAATCTCTTCTTTTCATTTACTCATTTATTTTTGACATTAGCTGTTTTATTTTGTTCCCAAATTTCACAAGCTGGGGATATAATTTCTAATTGTTCTTTTTGCCATGGCTTGATGTGAATCTTGTTGTCTCACAAATATCATTGAAATTGTTGGAGGCTGACCTGGATCAAAGAAAGTGTACTACTTAGAGCATGTGACCTTGGGGCAGTTGCTTAATGTCTTAGTCCTGTGGAATTACTGTGGGAACTGAAAAACTGTGTATAAAGCTGTTGTCCAGATATTGGCAGATAGTAGATGCTCCATACATGATAGTTTTTACTACAACCATGTGTGTATGTGTATATTATGTGTATATGTGTATTATACACACACACACACACACACACACACACACACACACAAACCTTTAAATGATCCCTGACCAATTTCAGAGAACCCTTTAAAACTTAGAACAAATGAAGTCAATTCCCTTCACTAAGTTAAACAGAAAAACATATGTATCTATATATTTCACATATAGAAAATATATTTGTTTCTTTTTTAATTTCCTCTATGGTTACCAAAATAGAGTTCTAAAAATATAAATGTCTTCCACACACCTACTCTCTTCTGGGCTCATTGTTTTATATTCATCATTGACATTACTCTAAACCTCATTTTATTCTGAACAATTCTAAATAACTTTCTGGAGTTGAAGCGAACCCATTGGACCAATGTATAGCCAGCACGACTCTTTGTGTATGGACAAATTTCCAAGATGAGGCACAGACACATTCGTTATAATCAAACTGAATTGTGCCCAAACAAGTCAGAGGCAACTTGCAGTTTGTCCACATTAGATAGCTAAAAAATGCAGACAGGTATTCAGATGCCCCAAGCTGATTGCTTTAGAGAACCACATGGAGTCTCTGGAATTCTTTTAGGAAACACCTGACTTATGCTAAGTGTTTATTTCAAGATAAGCTAAGAGCCCAGTGCATCCTGGGTCTTTGATGTCTGTGAGCATGACAGGAGTACATTTTCAATGATTGCAAAGGAAGAAACGTGATTCCATTTATTTTAGAAATCTCTGCTTGTTATTTTTGAGTATTGTGAGGTTCTGACATTTTTGGAGGCAGGAGGGAAAGCTGTCTGCAGGAAACATGTGTGTTACATTACTGCCTGGCAATCCTAAACACTAAAAAAGGACTTATAAGGAAAGGTAGCTTGCCATATAGCTCAGTGAATTTTAAATGTATTCCAATAAAAGTCCAGAAAATGCAGATGCTGGAGGAGCCAAAGGCATTAGCTTTATCTCAGGGCAGAGGACCTGTTGTTTTCCTGACTTTTAATGAATTTCCCAATTTTTGGAAGTAGTTTTTTTAACTACAGACAAACATACAAGGTGGCTGTTCTTTTACCTTTCTTTTCCTTTCTTATTTTCACACACTGAATTCTCTCTTTGGAGGCTTTTAGAAGTAACCGTAAAAACAGCAGCAGCAAAAACAATAAAATCAGTAACCCTTTCTCAGTGCTGATTATGGCCCACACAGTTTTGATAGGATTTTAAATACAGAACCACATTTCTCTGTCACAACAATTCAAGAAGATAAGGGTATTATCCCATTTTTTTCAATTAAACAACTGAGGATGCAAGATCACTGTAACAAATGATAGATCCAATATTTGAAATCAGTTTTGTGTGATGCTAAGATGAGCTCACAACTGTATGCTAAAATATGAAACTGTGGTCTGTGGGATATTTCAGGTATGTTCAGGTGAGTTATAGCAACATGTTGTTTTAAATATCATCTCAGGGTATTGCTGAATGATCTCTGGTGGCCATTAGCATGTTCTGAGAACCTTACAGAGAGGAACAGTATATGTGTTGACTACAGGACACCTTTTCCGTCAGTGTTTCATGGAATGCTTTAGGAAACACTGTATTAGATGGAGAGGCACACAGAGTCTCTTCAGTGTTTATGATTTCTGATCCTGTACTAAGCCAAGCTACAGCCTGAAGAATGATGTTGAAATGGTGAAATGGTGCTTTTACTAAACCAGGAGATGGTTGTAACTGATAGGTGACGTGTCAGAGCAGCTGGTCACCCACATCAGCAGGGTTTCCAGCATTTCTTGGGAGAAACTCTCTTAGAGATTTGGTCTAGGCCGTCACCTTCACAGAACAGAACATGGCAGTTCAGCTGCAGCTGGAATGTCTTTCTGTAGACATGTGCTAACTGCCAGTTACCTTAACTTTTCATGTGTCATTTTGTTTCTATGAAATGGTAATATCTCTCTTTGAATAGTCAGAGCCATTTGAGGACCAGAGAAAACTATTAATTTTAATCTGAAGTACATAAATGTATTCACCATCCAATGTCTTTACCTTGTTGAGTATGGAAACTGATACCTTACATGGGACTCATAGCTCGTAGGGCTAGGATGCCAGCTTTGGATTTGCTCTCTCCTCTATGACTTGGCCCTCTTCCCCTTTGAATAATACCTGTTAAATAGACTGCATTGGATACAGGTGAGAATAATTAGAAAAGTCATGCTAAGCAAATCCTCTCTTAGTATCCACTCTGACAACCTGACAATGTCCTTGCTATAAAACACAAATATTTTCTCATCTTATGAAAAGCAGACATCATATTTGCAGAAATGGAAGCATTTGTATTTGGAGAGGAACAAGAAGATGCTATTATTTGATATCTTGTATTGGAAACAGCACACAATTTTTCGAGAGCTGAAAAAGTGCCCTGTCTGATTTATCCCAAAGGGAGTGGGGCCTTTTTGTCTGTTGGCAGAACTGAGACTTGGACCAGTCATCTTGACTTTTATCCTAATTACAAAGATTCCTATGTAACTTTATTTCATCAATAAACCACATAAAATACTTCTTCCTAATCAATACCTACGTATCATTGATTTGTCACATAGGTCAGGCAAATTAGTCCAATTAAGCAATGAACCATTAGTGGTCCACTCTCTCTGCTACCTCATCGGTCAAACTAGTTCTGTCCCTTGGAATTCACTTTCCATTACCTATTTATGTCATCAGAAAATTTTTAATATTAGAAAGTAAAAAGAAATTATGGTTAAAGATGGAAACTCTTTTGCTGTTGAAGGTTTAAACCAAACTAACAATTTTGTGTTCTTTTATGAATAGACCTATTCACAGAATGTAAGTTTATTTTTTCTTAGTGACCTTTTTTTTTCTTGGTCTGGAAAGTAAAAAATGGTGCACTATGCCATTCTATAACCAAGTTGGCTCATTTTAAGTGTATATTGACTTTTTATGTGTAACGTGGAACCAATAAAAAATAACAGACTGAAGTTGCTTGTAATCATGGGTGTTGGCCATTAAAAAAAAAAAAAGCCTTCATGCATATGGTAACTGGCAACTTGAAAGTGTCACGAACTAAAAATGTAAACCATACAAAGAGAGAAAAGGAGAGAAGCTGTGATGGAACTGTGATAAGTGTGTTAATCTTTTTCTACACTGAATTGTTATTTATAGCCATTAAATAACATCTTTCCCTTTTCCAATCAGGACAGCAGCAAAATATATACAACTCACATTTCCTATTTGGAAATCTACAATGAATGTGGTTATGATCTATTGGATCCAAGACATGAAGCCTCCAGTTTGGAAGATTTGCCGTGAGTAGCTGAACAACAAAGAATGGGGGAAAATTACTCTCAGATGTTCCCGTCAATTGTTTTCTTTGAAACTTTGTATGTGTCTGGTCTCAATCGTAATTAGCAAATACTGGATAACAGAATCTTTTTGTAATGTAATGGATATTTTTTTCTTCAGTTGTGACACATAGACGGCAGTGATGGGAACTAAAATTGCTGGAAACTCACTTCTTGAGAAAATTTCTTTTGGAGTTGGAGAGTGGCTGCTGAAAGGATTGATGGGATATGACAGTACTACTTTACTCTTGCCACATAAAACTCCTCTAATTGTGGCCTTTCTCTGAAGAAGGTATTCAAATTAGAGTTCAACCAGCAATAAGAGAATCTGAAAGAGAGAAAATAAAACTTCAGTTTTCCGCAAATGCTTCTTTGCTATTCTTAAGACTAACGTTGACTGTCATTTAGTTAGACTGGTACTGATTGCTTCATGATTGAAATATATAGAGACTTCAGAACTTATCTATGAATGGAATAAGTTACCCTGTCAGCATTTATATAACATTACTCACTGCTTGTTTAAATATCTCCCTAAATTAAACATATATTAATTGATAACAGTTTATATACTTTTGTCCAGACATCTTCATATATAAGAACTTGCAAGAGACAAGAAAACATTTTTTAATATTATTAAATATTCTAAAACAATTTTAAGATACATGTTAATTCTCTATCAAAAATAAGATCAGCAACCAGTTGCTTATTTTAATTTGCAAAGGGTTTAAGAAGAAATAATGAA
>PVIJ01002896.1:13289-147982 GCA_004024925.1 Scalopus aquaticus
CCCCCACCCACTGAGTGTCTCTCTCCTATTTGGTTTCCTTATAGTCCCGTTATAAGTGAAACCATTCGATAGTTTTCTCTTTCTTTCTGGCTTATTTCACTGAGTATGATCCCCTCTAATTCCATCCATGTCACTGCAAATTGCATGTGTTTATCTTCTTTGAATGCTGAATAGTATTCCATTGTGTATATGTACCACAGCTTCTTGATCCAATCATCTATTTTTGGACATCTGGGTTGCTTCCATACCTTTGCTATTGTGAATAGTGATTCCTCAAACTGCTCAACATGGAGCTTCCATAAGACCCAGCAATACCACTTTTGGGAATCTACCCAAAGGACACAAAAACACTAATCCAAAAGGATACATGCACCCATATGTTCATTGCGGCACTGTCCCATTGAGAGTTTTACATATCCCTTTACTCCTTATTATTCACTAGTGGAAGTTATGGGGGGGGGTTGTTGGTACTCTAATTATTTGCATCAGGAATAAGAGAAAGGAAAAGTTACTAACTGCATGGAAGAAATTAGCCTTAAAGACATTATTGGAATTAAGTTTACAAAAAGGTAAAACTTTCCTTGAAGGATGAGAACAGCAACATTAAAGATACAAAGGTGTGGTGGGAAAGTCTGTGTTGCGGTGTCACATGAAATAACAGCAGGAATCAAGTGAGGCTGGCTTTTGAGAGACTTTGGCAATAGACTTTTGGTACTAGATAGATCTTTATTATTTTTTTAAATATTTATTTTATTTACTTAATCATACAAAAACTGGGGTCTAGGCCAGGGGTGCAAGGGGTGAGAGGATTCACCAGAGACAGAATGGGAAGCAAAACAGGCAGACTGACTGAAATACACTGCCGAGGGGAGCAGCAGGCAAGGCAGGAGAGGTCTGCTGTGCCATATGGGTTAGCTCTCTGGCTGGGGTTTAAACTCATGCTGCAGTGGCTGTGGACAGCTTCACAGTGCTAAGACTTAATCTCCTGTGCCACCAGGGCGACCCCTAGATAGAGCTTCATTATGATAGTGTTCTAAATTAATTTTCTAGCCTCCAGTCTAACCAATATACCTCTGGATAGGTCTTGCTTAAAATTGCTTTTAACCAGTCACATCTACAACCAAAAAACCTAAAGCCTGCTTCACAGTAATCCAGAAATGAAAGGCTTGGCTGTGATGAACATGGTGAAAAAGGAAAGAAAGAAAGCACCTTGGATTTGACTGGGTTTGAAAAGAATGCCAGTCACAGATGGCGGGTGCTCTCATTTTACTTACTGAGGAGGTTAAACACAGAGACATATGACTTGCCCAGGGTTTCAAAACTAAATTGGTTAGCAATAGAGCAAGGATTAAAAAACAGACACTCTCACTTTCATGTCAGAGTTGCAAAAATAGCTTTAAGATTTTACCATGTGGTCTAGAGAATTAGGTAGTCATTGACCTAAAAAGGTGACTTCCATTAAAAAACTTGATTGAATCGTGGAAAATAGCTTTACAAATAAAGCAATGTAGGAAGTATGCCTTATTTGTGTTTGTAGTCTCTCTAGGCCAAGTGAGATCTTAATCTATTAAAAACAAACAAACAAAAACTATGTTGAAAGCACCTATAAGAATCTCCAGTACCTTTGGGTAAATTCCCAAAAGTGGTATTTCTGGGTCGTATGGGAGCTCCATGTTTAGCAGTTTGAGGAATCGCCATACAGCTTTCCATAGTGGTTGGACCAGTTCACATTCCCACCAGCAGTGTAGAAGAGTTCCTTTTTCTCCACATCCTTTCCAGCATTTGTTGTTGCCTGTATTTTTAATGTGTGCCATCCTCTCAGGTGTGAGGTGGTAACTCATAGTGGTTTTGATTTTCATTTCCTTGATTATAAGTGATGTTGAGCATTTTTTCATGTATCTGTTGGCCATTTGCTTTTCTTCTTTGGAGAAGTGCCTTTTGAGCTCTTCTGCCCATTTTTTGACTGGGTTGTTGGGAAAGAAGATAAACACATGCAATTTGCAGCGACATGGATGGAATTAGAGGGAATCATACTCAGTGAAATAAGCCAAAAAGAAAAAGAAAAATATCGAATGGTTTCACTTATGACAGCACTATAGGGAGGCCAGGTGGGAGAGAGACACTCAGCGGTGGGGGGAGGGGAGGATTAGGGCACAAAATGGAAGAGAGGAGAATACAGGGGACCATGGAGATGGATCACGGGTGAATTGGTGGTGGGCTGCCCAAGGGGAATACAAAATGTAAAAGACATACATAACAATTAAAAAAAAAAAGAATCTCCAGTACCATGACTACACTCCAGATATCTTCTTAGAAATTAAGATCCCTCAGCCCTGTTCAGGATAAGAGTCACCTCACCACTGAGAGCTCAGCTTAAAAATTAGAACCTGCAGGTGTCTTCGCTGTATTCGTGCCCTCAAGAATAAAATATATCCACAGTCAATCAAAAAAAATCTGTTAAATCAAAAGTATGAAGTAGTTTTTTGAAGATGAAAGTGTAAAGAGAAAACAAAATGAATTCCATGGATCTGAATCTAAATGACATAATTAGGTGCAACCTAACTAGGAAGAACTAGGAATGAGGAAAGTCCATTGAACTCTAAGAAAAGTACCGTGATATAAAGAGCACTTGATTATAAGTCCAGACTTTGGGTTCAAGTCCCATTTCTGTTATCTTAGACATTTTTTTTTTTTTTTTTAGTTTTCTGGGTTTCTTATTGTCTATAAAGTGTGGGCATTGGCTACATAATATTTAACAACCTTCCAGCCTCCAATGTCTATTGTTTAAAGATTGGTGACATCACAGAATAGGACTTATCTGGTGATACTTCTCACTATCACAAAAGAATAAGAAGTCAGTGGGGTATTTTCTATTGTCTTCGTAAAAAAGAGCCTTGAGTCTCTTGAGAGCAATGACAATGTCTTAATTCTCTATCTGCATTTTCTCAATGCCTAGCATTTAGTAGTGGTTCCCTGATATTGGTCAAATTGCCTCTAAAGATGTTGCTAGCTTTCTATCTTAAAATATTGCTCTATCTTAAACTATTGCTCTTTCTTTAGTAGCTTTGACCTCCTGTTGGAGAACATGTTCATTTAGTCAAGTCAGGAGTTACCTCAGTTACAAAACAGATGTTTTCAGTGAACTAACCCCACACCACACAAACACAAGTACATGCAAACAAACTAAAAGATGTTCTGATTTTTACAATTTGAATCGTAATTACATAACAAATTTTATGACGATAAAGATGTCATTATAAAAGAAAACACCCATATTCCAGGACCATACCCTATTTAATTCAAATATATTAAAAACTTAAAATTCTAGAACAACTCAAGAATTGTACAGTCTTTCAGTATGGAGATAATAAAATTTGACTGGTATGAAATCTGCTGTTTTTCTGCAGGTTTGACAGGATTTACCTTTTACTGAGATAGTAAAGTAATTCTTTATAATGGGGTGTAACTTCTTTTGTACCTGGATTGAATCAAGAGTATACACTGTTAATCTGGTTGCACACACTTGAACTGGGGCAAGTTTTAACTCTGAAATCCTATCTGTCTGGTTGACTGGTTTCTTTGTTGTGAACTGGAATGCCCCAAACACTGAATACCATCCAAACATAGTAGGCAAAATGCCTGTTGATCTTGGTTGCCCCTTGCATTCATCCATTTGAGGGACAATGGTAATATACACATTTGATCTCTTCTACATTTTTTCCCTAGGCCTAACCATGTGGGGTCAGATTCAAAGTCATTTTGGCATTGTTCAGTAATAGCCCTCAGTTGTGGTTTCCTTATCATTGAGTGACAGCTCCCCCCAAATCACTTGCTGAGTTGGGTGTTCTTCTCACTTGCACTCTGCTTTTACTGTTTCTTTTTCTTTTACATTCTCATGAGTCCCACCTCTCTCCTATTACTGAAGTATTTGCCTATAGATTGCCTTTGGAGTGTGTGTATGACGTCAGGACACTAGTTTAAATTTGATTGCTTTTTGCAAATGTTGCTATAATCGTTGACAATGAGTTTTTAGACATAATACCAAAACTGTAATCCATGAAAGAAAAAAATAGAGAAGTTGAATTTCATTAAAATTAAAAACTTCTGCTCTTGAAAGATTCTGTTAAAAGAATAAAAAGATGAGCCAGAGTCTTATCTTTACCACTTTCAGACTTAAATCTAAAATACAAACAACTCTTGAAACAACAGCAAGATAGGAAAAAACAATTAAGAAATGAACAAAAGATACTTAAGCATAGAAGATATATAGATGCCAAATAAGCATATCATTTGAACAATAAAAATGAGCTATTAAGTCACCAAAAAAACATGGAGGAAACTTAAATGTATATTGTTATACCTAACAATATACATTTAAGTTTCCTCCATGTTTTTTTGGTGACTTAATAGCTCATTTTTATATATTTAGCTAATATTAACTAAAACTACATAGTTGTGTTTCAATTATATGACACTCTGGAAAAAACAAAACTCTAGATTCAGTAAAAGATGAGTGCTTGAGGGGGTGATGAGTAGAAGAATGAATAGATGGACCACAAGGGATTTGGGGGCAGTGAAACTATTCCATGTGATACTGTGGTGGTGAATGAATACATGACATGCATTTGCATATATGACATGCATTTGCAGCATAAGAAGTGGTTCCTAAATGCATTTGCAGCATAAGAAGTGGTTCCTAATGTAAACTATTGACTTTAGTTAATAAAACAACAATAAAAAGGAATGAACTCTTGAGATGTTTAACAACTTGGATGATTATCTAAGACATTATGCTAAGTTCAAAAAAAGAGTCAGTCCCAAAGGTTTTATGCTGTCTGATTTCATTTCTGTATTGTCTCTTCCCTTCTCTTTGAGGTATCATTTGTTTACATTTTTATTTGAGTTTTAGAGCTACGGGATTCTTTGAATAGGATTCTGGAAATAGGTGATACTAGTGGTTCACTGGATTTAGAAAAGGAAGTGGGAATGGTTATTACAGGGCAATGAAAGGTCCTTGTGGAAATAATGGTTCATTATGTGTATTGACTATGAACGGATACACAGAACTACCGATATGATTAAAATTGCATAGAGTAGACACATACACACACACACACACACACACCACATATACAAGTGAGTAAGCAAAGGGGGGACAGCTGAATAAGAACATTGGATTACAGCAATGCCAGTGCCCTGGTATAGAATTTAAGAGTTACGTAAGATACTACCACTGGGAAAAAGTGAGTAATGAGTACAGTACTTGGGATCTCTCTGTGTTATTTCTTATACATACATGTAAATAGACTATTATCTCCAAATAAAAAATTTATTTAGAAAAGTATATATAATGTTGGCTATATATATTTTATATAGACATAGATATGCATATATGTGTGTTTTAAATATATTCTGTATTGTAGTTTAAATGAAAATGGAACTTCTAATTTTGAAAGCTTCTTATGTCATATGCTATCTATAAAAGAGAGTTAGAATTTAAGTATGTCTCATGAGGTGAAACAGTATAACTGCTGGTCTTCACAGTAGGGAAAATAGTACCTTACTTTAGTGTAATTTTAGTATTCCTAAATAGAGATGCATATTCCATTTGATGTTCCAAAGATTGTTATGGTTATTGTTGCTTGAAAAAATGTCAGCAAATTCCAAAATGCAATATTGAAATCTTGACTGTGTGTTTTTTGAAAAACTTGTCATAAAAATAAAAAGTTGAGAGATGTTAAATTTAATTCACCACATTTCTAATACGTAATACCGGACAGAAAACATTGCTGAGCATTGCTGGAGTTACAAAAAGATTAATGCACAGTGTCTAACCTCACGAATTTTGGTCATAGAATAATTGGAATTATCCATTCAGTCCATAAACATTTAGTCAGATGCAACTCTCTTCTCCATACTGTGCTAGGACTGGAGCTTACTAGCTTAATCTTTGCTCTCTTGGGACTCATAGCAAAGTGGGTAAAACTAGTACAAAATGGCGTAAGGTAGAATGTGAAAAACATCTGAGAGGTATGAAGAATGATAAGGATTTAAAGGAAAAAGTAATTACATCAATCATGTAATCAGGAAAATGTTCATAGAGGAGATTGCACATGAAATAGTCCTTGAGGGAAGGAGTAAGTCTAATGGTGGGAATGGAGTATCGCTTCATGTGGAAATAAAAGGATGGATTTTGAAAAGCAAAGAACTTGTTCTATGACAGTTACTAAATCTGTTGAACTAGAGCCCAGAAAGGGAGTAGGTGAGAATGTTAAGACTGGAAAGATATGGGTGCAAGGATTTTGGGCAAGGTTTAGCCCTTGGGCATTTTTATTCAAGGGCACAGAGCCCTTGAATTGGAACTGCCTTTTAGGGAGAAAAATCAGTCAGTAGTATGGGTCTGGAATGAAATGGATGGGAGTCAGGAGCCTTGGGGGAAGTTATTTGAGCCATTTGGTGGCCATGGGAATAAAAAGCAGAGGCAGGATTAGGAGATTTAGTTATTAATGGCTTGAAATTTAACAATATATAAGAATCACCCAGAAAGGTTGTCAAAATGCAGGTTCCTGGTCTCCACCTCCAGAAGATTTAAATATCTGAGTAAACATCCCAATCAATTCTAAAGCTGGTAGTTTGCCTTAATCCCTTCCCTCACTCAAGAAGACAAAGTTCTTTTTGGAGATACCAGGAAAATCTCACCTTTCCAAAGAGGAAGATATACACTTATTGTAAGCGTGAACTTTATATACATTATCTTACTTAAGGAAGTTGGTATTTTAATTCATGTTTTACAGATGAGTGAACTGGAGTTCACATAGACGGTGGGATATTTCCCCAAGATTCTGTCTGCAAGAGCTAGATCACACTGTCAACCTTAACCCATCAAAGGACTGGGATATCTGTGTTGTATCTAAGAGACCTGTGTTGTATCCTGGCATTTCTGAGCTCTGAGCAACAGCAGTTTCTGGGCTTTTCAATCTATAGTATCTTGAGCCTCTTGTGGAGCCAAAGCTTTTTAGTCTATTGCAGCTCTCTTGTGTCAGACACTGTACAAGGCATTGAGAGCACCCATCCCTGACCTCAAAGGGCTCTCGTCTAGTAGAACAAACTCAAACTGACCATTTCAATCTAATACAGTTAGTTCTGGGTTCTCTTGGGGGCACAAGGAAGGGCACTGATTTCAAGTTGGGAGTTCAGAGAAGATGGGGGAAAAATTCCACCACATGATGTTCTTCAACCTCAGCAGGGGGCCCTCTGTTACTAAGCAATGTCTTCATGTGCCCAGTGCTTTTTCTCTCATTTCTCCCAATAATTGGATCAAACGACTGTATTTTGTCAAGTACTACCTGCCCCAATTCTCTTGTTTAGAATCTATTATTTCCTTACTTCAGAGAGAATGAAAGCTTTCAGAAATGAATTCCTGTAACTTCTGCTTTCCACCACCTCTCCCATTCTTACATAATTTCCTCTAGTCTCAGGGAACATGTCCTTTAGAGGGTCACTCTTTTCACTTGTGCTGCAGATCTCTGCAGATCACCTGCTTTTTAACTGAGGCCTTTATGTAAAATTCTTATTCCCTCAGTTTTTATTCCTGTCTATATTTTTTCATTTGTGTTATTCTTCTGGCCCCAATTTTTCAGACTATTCAGTCTGGCTGACTACCTATTATCTTTTAGTACATATCTAACTCAATCCTAGAAATAACCCAATTAGAAGAAAAAATAGATCTCTTTCACAAAAGCAAAAGAAAGTAAAATAGTCAGGAAATGTTCAGGAACTTTATGAAGACATTTTGGGTAAGGGACATAACAAAAAAGATTAATGGAGAGCAATTATCTGATACTGATGAGAATTATGAAGAGGCCCGTTCTTGCCATATACATGTAGACATTTGATGAAATTCAAGTAAAATCTTAAAGACTTTGGTAAACATAGATTCCAGAGTTTATCTGAAGGGATAAACAACCAAGAAGAGCAAAAAATGTTTGAAAAATAGAGAGCAGAGGGGGGATTAGTGATAAATTACATAAAAATGCTGATAACACAGATTGTGTTATGCCATTTTAAAATTAGATAACAAAGAGAGAGCAGATAAACCAGAATCAAATCCTATACCATGTTATTACTAGTGTAGAGGGAAGAGTTATTCAGTCAGTAGAACTGAACATTTTTGTTAGTGAATTAACTAACAGTTGCCCAACTTACAGAGGCTTAACTGAAAATAGTCTGTCCTTCGGTAGCCAGGGCTACTGTGGAAGTGTCAGGATGCCATAAAGTCTTTATTGCTTGGCTGAGCCATGCTTAGCAGGCATTAGTCCTCATTCAAAATGGCACCTTATCTTCAACATCATATCCACTTTGTGGAAGTAAAAGAAGAGGATCCCGGCTGAGGTTGCCCCATTAACAGTGTTCCCCAGGAGTTCTTCATTGACTTTCACTTTTCACTGGCCAGAGATATGTCACAGCCATTCCTAGTTGTAAAAGAGCCTGGGGAAGTCTAGTATATTTTCAAATAGTTGTCTGAGTAAGATCAGAAACTATGTTAGGGAGAAGGGGAGGAGGGATCCATGTTAGTAACCAGCACTGTGAGCCACAATTAGTGACTTGGGGAAAAAAATGCATGTAAATCCCTCACTGCCTTACTTGCACACATATCTTAAAATAGAAGAAAAGTTTTTATCCTCAATATTAAAGGATGTAACATGCATACATTTATAATTTTACTGAAAATCTGCAAAATATGCTTAAGAAACTTACTTGAAGAAAATTTTTCAGCGTATCAATGTCTTTATGATGGAACTCTAGAAAATTTTTTGAACTTTAAAATTTTTTCAGACTTCTTCATAAGAAGAAAGTTTACTTTGTTACTTGAAGCATTAATAAAGTTTATTTTAAAATGAAAATGAAAGCAAGTAATCTAGAAACTTGTTAAATGCACTCAGATAAATGTAAAAGTTATAAAATTATTTACCTGGCAGAAGAAATGGTATGGTTTTCCAACATTAAAATTCCTTGCCTCTAGATCTGTCTTTTTCTACAATTTCCCCAAATGTGGGAGCCATCTGTCTGTTGGTAGTTATAAAATGGTACTATTTGGTGATTGGAAAAGCTCGCTTAATTTAATATAATACAGGAGGTGATCTTGTCGAGTTATTAGCACTCTAAAATTTTATCATATTGGGATGTAATTTTGGAATAAAAGAAAATAGAAATGAAAATGTTTCCTATATATGCACTAAACTTCAGTGAAATAATTAAATGATAGTAACCAATAAAATAAATGAGTATAAATAACCATCTGTGAGAAAAGTGTTCGTTCCACTACACATTAATTGCACTTAGTATGGTTCTGGTCTTGCCTGTCACGGTTGACTCTCATTTTGCTTTTGCATTTCCAGAGCAGTAGCCAACATCTTCCAGTTCTGTGTCTTCTTTCGGTGATGACAGTTTTCCTAGCATATGGAAGCAGAAGTGCAGTAAGCAGAAGCTTCTTGAAAGTATGAAGATATTTTCGTATTGGCAGTAGACATCCCTGAGTCTCATAGAATACGTTACAGATATATTAAACAATTCTGTCCCTTCATTATTTCTATTTTATTCCTTTTCAGACAGGGAATAAATCATCTACAGGTTTTAGCACCTCTGAAATGGCAGAGCTGTGATAGTAGCATGACCTCAGGGTATTATTTAAGTTCTTTGGGAAATCAAATGAATCAAGGTTAAGTCTAATAACGTAATTTAGCAACATAGATAATTAGAAATAATAATATTTAGAAAGTAGAAATAATAATATTTAGGAGAGGATATTTACCAATTTATGTGAAAGAAATTAATATGAATACCAAAGCAAGAATTTGCAGTGTTCACTCAGAATATTTTCCAGCTTTCAATTTGGACTTGTAGTGCTTCATTTGTTGCTATACAATATTTCTCTTTTTAAGTCTTATTTTTTTTACAATAGTTTTGGGTTTATAATGAAATTGAGAGGAAGATATTTTACAGTTTTTTATTACAGATTTTTCCATATTCCACCTAGCCCCCTGCATGCCTAACCTTCCCATTATTAACATCAAGTACCACAGTGACACATTTGTTACTACACTGCACATGAGAATCACCCAAGGTTCATTTGTATCTTACCTTCCATTCTTGGTGTTGTAAATTCTGTGGGTTTGGACAAATATGTAACACATCATTGTTATGTATATATTTTTATATATAAAATTTTATGAGACCATAGAGTTTTCACTGCCCTAAAAATCATCTCTACTCTGCCTAGTGATCCCTCCCTATCTTCACCCTCTGGCAATCACTGATAGTTTTACTGTTTTGCCTTTTCTGGAATGTTATATTATTGGACTCATATAATATAGAGCCATTTCAGGCTGGCTTCTTTCACTTAGTAATATGCATTTATACATATGAATATGCAAAGTTTCCTCCATGTGTTTCCCTGACTTGATCATTCCCTTTCAGTGATGAATAATATTCCATTGTTTGGTCGTACCATAGTTTGTCTAATCATTCACTTACTAAAGGGAATCTTAGTTGCTTCCACATTTTGAAATTATAAATAAATACCCACATGCGAGTTTTCCTGTAGACATGTTTTCAATTCCTTCAGATAAATACCAAGGAGTATGATTGTTGGGTCCTATGGTGATAGTATGCTTACTTTTTCAACAAACTGCCAAACTGTCTTCCAAAGTGCATCTACTACTTTGTATACCCCTGGCAATGAATGAGAATTCCCATTGGTGTGATTGTGTGATTTTTCTTACTTAGGCTATTGATGTAATTAATGGATTACATAAATTGACTTTTGAATGTTAAATTGGCCTTCTATTCCTGTTATAAATCACAATGGTTTGGGTATCTAATTCTTTTTATACATAGTTGGATTTGATTTGCTAATATTTATTGAGTATTTTTGCATCTATGTTCATGAGATATATTGGTCTGTAATTTTCTTTTCTTGTGTAGTTTTTGTCCATTTTCGTATTAGGGTAGTATTGACCTCATAGAATGAGTTAGCAAGTATCCCTTCTATTCTCTAAAAGACATTATGAAGAATTGGCATAATTTCTTTCCTAAATATTTGCTACAGAACTTGATATTTGGTAGGTTAAATTACCTTACTTTCATGATTCGGCCCGCGAGTCCAGATCAACGCTGTACCTGAGGAGGAAGCAGGGAGCAAGGGACGGGGTACGCGAGAAAGTGGAGACAAGACAGGAGGTCTGATCAAGTCTCGTTTATTGTTCCGGGGAAAGAGCATATATAGGATGCAAGTCACGGGGAGGTTACATTAGGTGACGCAGGGTGGTTCCAGGTCGGGGATTCAATGAGAGCGCGTCACGGGAAACAATGGGACGGTCCTGCTGACCTCAGTTTGGGAAAAATGTACATGGAATGGGGAAACAGAAATCTAAGGCAGTCTTCATCGAAACCTAACCTTATATGGGCAACTCAGGCAATTAGGGCTGTAACTCACCGCTGGGGGCCATCTTATCCGATGGCTTCTGACACTTTCCAAAATGTCATATGATTATCTATATTCTTCACTATCAGTAAGAAGATATATTAGAGAAATATGTTATATAAAAATAGAAAGAAAAGTCATTTGTCAAAATGCTTGAGTTTTTAAACCATTGCAATAGTGGTTATATGTAACAATTACCCATTACTTTTGTCCTGAAATGTCTAGGTTAAGACCAACACAAAAAATGTATTGTAGATTTGTAAAACTTTCTCCAATGATGTGTGTCAATTGTTTATATTTTATAACAAAGAAAATCATTTAGATTTTAAATCAATCTGAAAAAAAGTCTACCTTTGAAATTGTTTAAATGCGGGAAGGAGGGCATCCCTTACATACTTACCCTAAAATTTTAAGTTCTCCCTTTTCCCCAAATCTCTATCACAGATAGCTTCTGAAACTGTATATTGGGGTAGAGGGAAAGAAGGTTGAAAACCACTGAACTAAAGAATATTCTCTTTATTGAAATGAATAGTGGCACTGTGTTTCTAACATGTGAAACATACCCAGACATTTAGAAAAGGCTGGTGAACTGTCTCCCATTCAGCAGGCCTACCTGCTATTGATATTGTTCTAAGTCAAGGTAACTAGACAGGGCTACCTGTCATCTACAGGGCACCTCCATGTGAATCATTAAAAGTCACCCTTGCCATCTGTTGGAAACTTTTGTAATATACTGGTTTTGTTGGTGGGCACTTACTGCCCTCTGACAGACATTGGTCATAATAAATATACAAATCCATAATGTGAATTATACCCTGCACGAACACATGGGGCATTTCCAAGTAGGAAAAAAATGGAGATTGCCATAGTAACATTTGTCTATAACATGAAAATGAGAAACCAGATTCATTACCATAACTCCTGGAAAGTTCCTGTTCAGCAAATTGGTGGTATTGGAATGTTTTGGAGGTAGGATGTGGGATGAAGAGGTGTTCTTTCATTGATGGCTTCCATTATTGAGAACAAGAGCTTGGCTATTGCTCTTTGTATGTCTTCCAGTCAGTTAGAAAGAGTCCACAAATTCCAACTACTGAGCCAAATGGAAAAGAGTCTCTGTTTACAGAGAAAACACAAAGCTTGCTTCTTACCCATCATTAAGCAGGCTGAGTATACTTAGCAGAACTTTTCCACTTAGGTGTCCAAGTTAAGGCTATCAGTGAATTTTTGCTTGAAATTAAACATTTTAGAAACATTTTGAAGAGAAAACTATTCACAGACCCTTTCAAAAATAATCAAATAAATAGTTTGTGGGTTTTCCATCTTGGAATTAGGATATTTATTTAAGAAACACTAATAAAGTCTTCTTTCAAACCCATAAAAATTATAGTCACAATCGAGTGGAAGACTAAGGATCAGGAAATAGCTATTGATCTGTGAGGAGATAGATGGAGGGGAGAAAGGGCCAGGGAAGGAAACAACTTGATGAGAAAGTGTGGCTAATGGTTCTCATTTCCTCCAATTTTGGAAAATCATTCTACCAGCAGGGAATTATAGGACATTCTCACTCCCACATTAGTCCACCTAAGCAAGAGATAATAAGTATGCAGGCAAGGCTTAGGCTAGGTTTCTCTGACAAAGTGCAGCACAGTGGGTGGGTCACATATTGGCTGAAAAGCTCAGTGCAAAAGAGATTTTCAATGAGGGCAGACAGGGCAGTACGGGAAAGACCAAAGCCTCATGCCCAAGGGGTTGGGTAGAAACCAAGAAAAGAATCTGAAGAGAAGAACTGGCAAGAGAGACCCTGATTGGAGAAAGTTAGACCACAGGATTTTCCAGAAAGGTGCAATAGGTGGAGCATTTTATGGGGTGCCCACAGATGAGAGCTATACAGGGAGAGAGCAGTGAAAGCAGCCAAACTAGTTTGGATACCAATCTGCCTTTTTTTTAACATTTCAAAATCTCCATGGGCTAGAAATCAGAAAATAGTGAGGAAATATTGTCAAAAAGGGTCAGAGAAATGCTTAGTGATAGACAACACAAAACAGCTGAAAGCGCTACATGGAAAAACTGGGGGCATGTGCAAATTGTATTTTGATGAAAATGACAAAGCTGCAAGTATCTAGATGTAAATATAGAAGTATAATAGTTCTGAAGTAGCCCCACTGAGGATCAAAGGTTCTGAATGATTAAGAGGAAGAAAGTAGCTTAGTCAAAGGCCACTGATGACATTTTACAAATACTTTGTATTTCATGATTCTGGCTATACTATATAAATATGATCCTAAATCAACTACACATTTGGTTGTCTAATACATGCACTCTCTTAGAATTCCATACTTGCTTTCCTGCATTTTTTATTTCAATGAAGTAATGGTGATACAGTATGTACATATATCTGTATATATGTATATATGGTATATGTCTTTATTATCACTTGTTTTTTTTTTAATTTAAGAAGGATATAAACCCCTATGGTTGCCTAAGTATATCCATAATCTCAGTTAAGCTTTAGTTATCGTGGTTAATGAATGGCTTCATTAACTTATCAGCTGCATGGTTAGAGGTAGAAAAAGAAATTTCCCAAGGAAGAACAGGATTTTAAAAATCTAGCAGTGACCTTGCCTATTAGTGGATGTGGTTCAGAAGAGACTTCGGTGACAACCAATGACTTTCCCCTTTGGGCTTAAAAGGAAGCTGAGTAGAAAGTAAAGATTAAAAAAACAGAAACTCTTCCCTGTGTGTTTGCCTTGTAGGGTGATTCAAGGTGAAGTCGATAACTTTCGACTTTGCACACTAGAATCACCTGGATCTTTTACAAATTCTAATACCTAGACCATGCCCTTAGGAAATCAGATCTCCTAAGGTGGAACCTGGCACTGGTGTTTTGTTTAAGTTTCATGCAGCTTGGGCAAGAAACAATACAGGAACTGACAGATTTTTGTTGTCAGGGTACAGTCATTGTATCCTCCTCTTTGAGTCATTTCCTACTGCCTCACCACTTCTTTTTCTGAACTTGCAGAGGATAGTATTGTACCTGACTTGGCCTTACACCTGTATCATAAATGATTTGTCTTAGAGAATGTGTTTTCATCTTTCCGTTGAAAAGACAGAACTCTCTTTTCACTGTTAATGAGCATCTTATCCTTTATTTCATGTTTTTATCTTCCTCCTAATATTACTTAATTTACCTTTTAAGCCCCAGTATCTGTGGATTTAGAAAGAATACTCTTAAATCTCTCTATCCTTAGAGATTTAATTTAGGCAAACCTTCTCAAACACTGTACAAGGATCTTGGTGAAAATAAAATTTAAGGAATAAAGGGACTTCCTAAAAATAGAATACAACTCATCCATTTCAGTTAGACATGCCTTCATGTTTTCCAGGCATTTTTGAACTCAGAAGCATTTTTAATAAGCTCACTTATGAATCTTGTTGAAAAATAAATAAAATGCACTTGTTTTCTTTAAGGGAAGAAGTCTTTTTCCATCTTAGCTGGTATTGTTAAAGGAGACAAAAAGGAGTCCAAAACTTGGCTCAGGGACACATTATTAGGACATATTGGTCACAGATGTGCCGGGAGAGCTGTATTTTTTCCTGTAATTAGTATTTTAAGTGCCCACAAATTATATATAAAAGTCCAGATAACCTTACAAAGCGTAAAGTTGAGAGAAAAGAGATTGTATTTGCAAAGTCTTTATTTTGAAGGTTTTCTAATGTGTCTTTATAAATAGACTGGTATCCACTTACTAATCACACTTTCAAAAGTGAAGTGATGTTAGATGGTGCCGACCTTCCTTCACTTACTGCCATCAGTTCCAAATGTTTTAAACAAGTGCAGATACCAGGAAATATTCATTGGTGATATCTGTGAATTATAAGATTTTCTTTGACACAATTCTTAAGAAAGTCAGGAAGGCAAAGCTTAAGAGGCAGAAACTCTAGTAGCTGTGCTACTTGCGTCTATTGCCCTTTCAAGCAGAGTATAAGGAGTTGGCCAAATTGTGTTTGATTGCAGAAAGTTCTAGGAGGGCGTTAAGGCGATTAATGACAGACAGCACTGGAAACACGGTTAGGAGTTATCTGGGAGGAAATCTCATCCTTTATTTCATGTTTTTATCTTCCTCCTAATATAACTTAATTCACCTTTTAAGCCCCAGACAACTGGCACCAGGATGCCAGTTGTCAAAAAGTTGCCTAATTCCAGACTTAAAGCTGTGACCGTGAGGGTGGGATGGAAGGAAATGGTACAGTAGAGAACAAGCATCAGGACACATTGTGAAGCATAAAAATAATAAAAGACTAAAACTTTATTATAAAACATCTTGAGAAGGTTTCACTCACATTGGTAAGAAAACTAGACAAGGGGATGTTCCCCGGTGGGTGACAGACAGATACCTGTTTTCATCACGTTTAAGATGATGAGCCAACCAGCTTGAAATGTGACTAATTTTTTTATATATATTTTTATTATTATTTATATCTTTTACATTTTGTATTCCCCTTGGGTAACCCACCACCAATTCACCCGTGATCCATCTCCGTGGTCCCTTGTGTCCTTTTCTACTCCATTTTGTGCCCTTATCCCTCCCCTCCCCTCACCGCCCCCGCAAGTGTCTCTCTTCTATTTGGTTTCCCTATAGTCCTGTTAAAAGTGAAACCATTTGATATTTTTCTCTTTCTTTCTGGCTTGTTTCGCTAAGTATGATCCCCTCTAATTCCATCCGTGTCACTGCAAATTGCATGTGTTTATCTTCTTTGAATGCTGAATAGTATTCCATTGTGTATATGTACCACATCTTCTTGATCCAATCATCTATTTTTGGACATCTGGGTTGCTTCCATACCTTTGCTATTGTGAACAGTGCCGCAATGAACAGACGGGTGCATGTATCCTTTTGGATTAGTGTTTTTTGTCCTTTGGGTAGATTCCCAAAAGTGATATTGCTGGGTCGTATGGAAGCTCCATGTTTAGCAGTTTGAGGAATCGCCATACAGCTTTCCATAGTGGTTGGACCAGTTCACATTTCCACCAGCAGTGTAGAAGAGTTCCTTTTTCTCCACATTCTTTCCAGCATTTGTTGTTGCCTATATTTTTAACGTGTGCCATCCTCACAGGTGTGAGGTTGTATCTCATAGTGGTTTTGATTTGCATTTCCTTGCAAGTGATGTTCCTGATAAGTGATGTTGAGCATTTTTTCATGTATCTGTTGACCATTTGCTTTTCTTCTTTGGAAAAGTGCCTTTTTAGCTCTTCTGCCCATTTTTTGACTGGGTTATTGGCTTTGTTTTTGTTGAGTTGTGTGAGTTCCTTGTAAATTTTTGTTATCAGTCATTTATTGGATGTATTGTGTGCAAAGATCTTTTCCCAGTTGGTAGGGTGTCTGTTTATTTTGGTTAATGTCTCTTTTGCTGTACAGAAGCTTTTTATTTGGACATAATCCCATATGTTTATCTTGTCCTTCACTTCCTTCGCTTTGGGGGATGTGTCATTAAAGATTTTGCTGAGATGTATGTCGTGTAGAGTTTTGCCTATATTTTCTTCTGTAAATTTTATGGTTTCAGGTCTTATGTCTAGGTCTTTTATCCATTTTGATTTGGTTTTTGTGCAGGGTGTGAGGCAGTAGTCTAGCTTCATTATTTTGCATGTGACTGAAATGTGACACAAATTTAAAGTGATATGAAATCGAACAAAAGGGAAAGTATAAGATTTGTGCATTACCCATGTAAGGATTGGAATTATTACAGAAAAAAAAAAACAACCGTTTAGTTCCTTGATATATAAGTAGAAGCTTATCTATTTGTATGTTTCAGTGAGAATACACATTTTAAGATGATTTGGTGATGTGATGATTTTAAAGACAGATGATTTTAAATAAAGAGCTTGTAATATATATTTTAACCTCAATGCTCTTTGATAGTACTGTCATAGGAATGTCAGTGTTTGATGTAATCCAGTACTGGTGTCTCATGTCGTATTTATTATTTGATTTTATAAGTTCAATATGTCATATTGTGTAGCTTTTTGTTTTTATTTTTATTTTAAAAACTTGTTTTGCCTGTAGTATAATTTTATTTTATACTTTATATTTATTTTCTTACATTGTTGTTAATTTTGGGACAGTATTTGATTTCTACCCTCGGTGTAGTCCCCATAGTTCTCACAAGGTACTGTGGTGTTGTTTATTGTTCTAAAAATAAATAAGAAATACTTCATTTCTATTCATTCTAAAAGTACCTACCTTATTTCTGTTGTTTTCCATTTCCCTAGAAAAGTGACAATATTGGAGGATACAGATCAGAACATTCACCTGAAAAACTTGTCTCTTCACCAGGCAACCACAGAGGAAGAAGCTCTGAACCTGCTTTTCTTAGGAGACACTAACAGAATGATTGCAGAGGTAATAAACTCTTCCTCACAAGTTGTTTTTCCATTTTAGGGACAGCAAAGACCTTAAAAATAATCTTATCCAAGTCTTACGGTACAAATAATAATACCTAAATCTGAAAAGTGAGGAGACTTTGCGAAGGTCATCCAGCTAGTTATGAGTGGGAACTGAAATCTAAACTCCCAATTTTTATACGTTTTCCTTTTTATGTTTTATCTTTCAATTTTTATTGTATTATTTTTATTGAGATAATATTGACTTACATCATTGTGTATGATTTAGAGGTATAGGTTCACACCCCTTCAGACATATGTTATCATACCACACCCACCACCAACATACCCATAATTCTCCACCATAGTCCATTTGGCCCCCTCTACCCTACATATCCCATCCCTCACCCTTTCTGGTATTCTCAATTCTGCAGTCAGATTTTTAGGGTTGGTTTTGGATTGCTTTTGTTTGTTCCTTTATTTCGTTTTTCTGTATTCCACATGTGAATAAAACAATTTGATATTTGTCTTTCTCCTTATGACTTATTTCACTTAGCATAACTGCATCTAGTTCCATCTGTGTTGCCACAAATGGCAAAATTTGATGTTGTACAAATTGGTTTGCAGCTAACCAATGCAACTCATTAAATATCTTAATTATAGAAATTTTCGCATAATTTTCAAAATTGAAAAACATAGATTTCATTCTTCCTAACCTCAAATCATCCATATGTTGTCATTTGCTTACATATATTTTCATGTATTTAGTGAATTAATATTTATAAAATACTTAGAACAATGCATAGAACACAGGAAGTACTCAATACAGTTGTGGCTATTATTATACTCATCTGGGAAAACCATCATTGTGTGTAGTGTAAGTATTCTTTAGTGTAATATTTGGAACATATTTATACTAACGACTATTTATTATTAATATGACACTCAGACTTAACTAAGCACCTATGTTTTACCTTGGAAACTTAGGCAGAAGACAGGATTGACCCAGATTGGTCAAGGGTCCCTAATTTCAAGCATTATAGATGGAGTCATGAAACTCTCATCAGGACACCAAGGTGATAGAAATGAGGTTGCAACGGTGGCAGTGCTGTGTGGACAGTCCCTCAAATGAACAGTCTACTGATATTACTGGTAGTTTCCCTTTAAACCAGACTTCAGAGTTCTGTGTTTTACCTTGGCTCTGATAACGAACAGTAGGTGAGGATAGCAAGCTTGGAGGATAAGTAGTTTGAAAAAGTCTCTATCATTTAACCTTTTTTTCCTGCCCAATTTCTACCATCTGGATGCACCATCTTAGATATAAATGAATGAAAATGACAAAGATGTCCACTTTCACCAGTACGATTGGACATAGTATTGAAAGTTCTAGTTTGAGCAATTTGGCAAGAGAAAACAATAAAATGAGTCCAAATTGGAAAAGAAGATATAAAACTATCACTATTTGAGATGACATGTTAATATACATAGAAAATTCTAAAGACTCCACTAAAAATGATTAGAAACAATAAATGGCAGTCTACAAAATCAAAATAGAAAAGTCTCTTGTATTCCTATATTCCATATACAGATAATGAAGTAGATGACAAAGAACTCAAGAAAACAATCATTTTTACAGTAGCGTCAAACAGTACTAAAAGACTTAGGAATAAACCTAACAAAAGGAATGAAATACCTATTCAGTGAATACCTATTCAGTGAAGACATTGTTAAAAGAAATAGAAGACACAAGAAATGGGGAGGTATTCCCTCCTCTTGGATTGGAAGAATTAACTTGGTTAAAATGACTACCTTACTCAAACCGAGATACACACACACACACACACACACACACACACACACACACACACACACACACAAACACACATTCAATGCAATCCCTATCAAAGTTTCATGGAATTCTTCAAATAAATAGAAAAACATTACTGAAATTGATATGGAACCACAAAACACCATGGAGAGCCAAAGCAATGTTGACAAATAAGATGAATGGAGGGATCATACAGACTTCAAACTCGGCTATAAGGCTATAGTGATCAAAACAGTATGATTAAAATAGACACAATGACCAGTGTAATTGAATTGATGGCCCATGCTTATATGGACAAATAATCATGGTAAAGGAGCCAAGAATATACAATAGAAAGAGGACAGTCTCTTCAACAAATGTGTTGAGAAAACTGAACAGCCACATGCAAAAGAATGAAACTAGACCACTCTCTCATACCATACACAAAAATGAACAGAAAATTGATTAAATATGTAGATGTAAGACCTGAAATACTAAAATAACTAAGAGAAACATAGATAAAACACTCCATGACATTGACTTCAGAGATGTCTTTAATGACTCATTTTCACTGGTAAGGGGAACAAAAGCAAAATAAATAAACCAGTGGTACCACATCAAACTAAAAACCTTCTGTACAGTGAAACTGTCATTAAAATGAAAACACAGCCTACTGAATGGGAGAAAATATTTGTACGTTATGTATCTGACAAGGAAGTAATATCCAAGATCTAAAAAGAACTCATATAATTCAACAAAGGAGAAAATAACCCAATCAAAAAATAAGCAGAAGAGCTAAATAGACACTTAATCAAAAGATATACAGATGGCCAAACATGAAAAAAATGTTTAACATCACTTATCATCAGAGAAATGCAAATCAAAACCACCATGAGATATCACCTCACACCAGTGAGAATAGCCATATCAAAAAGACCAGAAAGAAAAAATACTGACTGAAGGTGTGGAGGAAAAGGCACCCACTTATAGTGTGGTGGGGCTGTAAACTCATCCAGCCATTATGGAAAGCATTGTAGATGTTCCTCAAAAGATTAAAAATGGATTTACCATGCAGCCCAGCAATACCACTCTCTGGGTATCTATCTAAATAACACAAAACACTAATTTGAAAGGAAACCTGCACTCCTACCTTTATTGCATCACTGTTTATAATACCCAAGATATGGAAACAATCTAAGTGCCCAAACACAGATAAATGGATTAAGATGTGATGCATGCACACACACACACACACACACACACACACACACACACACACACACACAGGACTACTACTCAGCAATCTAAAAAGATAAACACAGGCCATTTATGGCACCATGGATGGAACCAAAATAAGGGATTATGTTAAGCAAAATAAGCCAGAAGGAGAAAGATAAATACCAAATGGTGTCACTTATTTATGGAATAGAGAAACCAAATAAAAGGTCAAAGACAAACATTAAAACCAACATTTGAAAGCTGGCCATAGATCTGAAGCATCCAGGAAGGGGGTGGGGAAGGGAGCACAATGGTCTAGGTGGAAGACTATGGGTATTTTGGTGGTGGGAGAGTTATAGTGACCACACCCGAGGGGAAAAAAATCCTATACCATCAAAATATTAACATGGATGTAAAAGAATGATACTTCATTTAAAAGTAATAAAAATAAGTAAATTATAGGTATAATAAAAAAATAAAACAGCAGATGTTTAAAAAAAGGACACCAACTTTGAAAAAAAATTGTCAGGGTGTGGAGATAAAGGAACCCTGGTACAATATTGGTGGGAATGTGAACTGGCTCAGCCAACTATGAAAAACAATATGGAGGTTCCTCAAAACATTTAAAGATCTGCCATATAATCCAGTAATTCCTCTCTTTGGTATTTATCCAAAGAATGCAAAAATGCTCATTCAAAAAGCTGTATATATTCCTGTGTTCATTGCAGCTCTATTTACAACAGCCAAGTTATGGAAACAACCTAAGTGCCCCAAAACAGGTGAATAAATTAAAAAGTGTGGTATATATACACAACAGAATACTACTCACGTAAAAAGGAGATGAAATCTTGCCATATGGGACAACTTGGATGGAACTGGAAGGGATTATGCTGGGTGAAGTAAGTCAGAAGGAGAAAATCAAATGCTGGATGATTTCACTTTTGTGTGGAGTATTATAGAAACAAAACAAAGGAATAGACAAAACTAAACCTGAAAAACCCTAGAAATATGGCTGGAATTGAGGCTACTAGATGGAGTGGAGATGAAATTGAGGAGGGACCCTAATGGCCTGTGGTGGGAGATTATGGGTGCCTTGGTGGGTGAGGTGTGGTAACATCCATCTGAAGAGTTGAGAACGTATGCTCCTAAATCATATACGGTGTTGTAAGCCAATGCTACCTCAATTTTTAAAAAAAGGAAACCGAATTCATAGAGTGAAACACGGTGTTGACATTTATTCTTGTGTTGGACCCATAGTTTCGTTATTGTTTACCACTTCTGCAAAAAAACCAATTTTTATAAGTTGAATTTATATTCCACATGTAACATGGACCTGAGGACCTTGAAATTATTATTTTCATTTAAAGAAATGAAATAGTATTTAATTTTAGTGTATCCTGTTTTGCTTTATGATGTTTTGTGTTTTGTATTTGTATTTTGCTTCAACATTTTCCCCATGTGTTCATCCATGATGCCATCATTGCCACAATAATTGAAGATTAAGGAATAAGGGTAGATGAAAGAAGATGGAGCTGGAAGGGATATTCTAAGCAAAATAAGTCAGAAGGAAAAAGATAAATATCAGATGGCTTCACTTATATGTGAAATACAGAGAAACCAAAGGGTCAGGTAAAAAGGCTGACCATAGATCTGAGGCATATGGCATGGGAGGGAAAGGGAGAGGGATCAAAACAGGGGAGGAAGAGCATAGTGGACTATGGTGATGGATCTCGGGTGCAATGGTGGTAGGAGAACTATAGAGCCACACTGGAGGGGAGAAATCAAATACTGTCCAAAAATTAACAAAGATGTAAGAACATAAGAATGTTAATTATAAAAAGAAGTCAGGAGCATAATGAAAGTTTTACCATGACCCACTTAAAATCCGGTTTCTCCATCCATAGTTGAATAAACTGCAGTAAGAGATATAGGTTATAGATAGGGCCTGCCCACCAGCAGACTAGGAAAAAAAGGAAAGTATCAATGCTATTTCAAAGTAATGCATTAACTTTAGCTCTATGTGTATTTTCAGACTATCATTTTGTAAAGTCTGAGAACCTCAAACTTGCTCTGCACAAGCTTTATGTGTCATATTCTACCACCTCACAAAATTCTTCTCACTTGCCGAAGACTGATAGTATCATAAATAGTTGGAACCTGAAGATGTCCAACTCTAATAATGTTGATTGTACATTATTTTTGAAATGTATTTATTTTTCCGATATGAAACCTGATTTCTTTTAAACCAAGTCTACCAGGTTTTGGATATGTGTTTGCTTTTATTTTTCCTTTGGTAACAAGGGCTGCCTTTTATATGCAAAACCTGTTCAATACACTCAGCATTGTTATAGGCACTTTGCTTTTTTCTTAATCTTAACTTTTATAGGCAAAAATTCAATCTTAAAGAGTTCAATTGATTGCCCAAATCACACAACTACTTAGAAGGGGAATAACCAGGGTTCAGCTTCAAGTCTGACTGATTCAGAAACTTATGGTCTTTCCTTATACCACATTTCACAAGTACAATAATCAAATTGACAGACGTCAAATTTTTCAAGTGAGGATATATTTCTGAATTATTTAAAAAGTATTGCAAGTGTTTTAGCACTTTAGTTTATCTCTTAAATTCACTGAAAGCAAATACATTAAAATATAAATGAAGAATAACTGTCAATCCATGGAAGTTCTTTATTATTCAGTCTCTGAAAAAGCGTGTTTTAGATTACAACCTAGCTGTCAGAATGTAATTTGTCAGCACGGAATGAGCTTACCAGGATAAAAAGAACACAGTAATCATTTAAAAAAAAAAAAAAGGATATTCGTAGTTTCCCTTTTACACAAAGAATTCCAGAAGTTGCCATGGTAGCCAGAAAACATTTGCAAAACAAAGTCTGAATATGTGGGACACCAAGTGGAGTGCTTTCCTTTCATATTCTCTCCCAAAGCCAGCATTTTAAGGAAAAGTTATTAAGAATAGCTTCAACCTCTTCTTATTTATTCAGAACTCTTAAATACTTTCTGTAATCCTACCTATGTTTTTGAATAAAACCTGATTATATCCTTAGGGTAAATTTTTTAAAAAGTTGAATTTCTGTGCCAAAGAGAATAAATAATGTAAAAGCTGAACTGTACGTGACCCGGTGTCAAAGCCCATCAGTAGCAAGTGTGACTTGTTATTTTTTTGTCTTACATTTGAAATGCTTCTATCAGTTAATCAAATCTCATGGAACCAGGCATTCTGCATTGACTGTCAGAGCCTACACAGTCCCACCATTCGGAACATTTGCTCAGCTCTGCCCAAATATGACCCAAGAATAACTCAAATCAGAATACTCAGTAGTCATATAAAGGCACATTTTCATTTCTCATCAACTGATTCAGAATCTCTGCAGGTGAGCTGAGGAATATGCATTTGATTTTAACATTATACATGAGCTCAGGCTACATGTAGGGGCTCTTTGGGTTTCACCAGTGGGAAGCTGGTTGAAACACACTCCCAGAGAAGTTCATGAGTACATCCATGTCCTTGCCAACACCACCAAATATAAGAATTCTGCCAATCTGGTAGGTGAAAATCATCTTGCTTTAATTTGCATTTCTGACTACCAAATTCTTTATTTACCACTTGCATTTCTTTATTTACTATTTGCTTGATGTCTTCTATTTTTCTCCTGTAGTGTTGTAAGCAGGCAGGGTGTGAGGCACCCCAGGGCCTCCAAACCTGCCTGCTCTAAATCAGTTCTGCCATCTGCCACATTAAGACAAGACATAGCCTAGTGTATAAGCTCTTTAATCAAAAGGAACTTTAATACAATTAGTGTCCAATGAAGAGCAAAGAAGTGAAAGCATAAAGTAGTTTCCAAATCAGACACCCACAGTTGCCCATCCTCTCATGGGTAAATGCCCAGCCAAACAGGGTTGGCCCAAAGCAGGGCCACTGAGGCTCAAAAGCCTGCCACAAGTCTAAGGCACCTTCTGATTGGGACCCATAGAAAAGGGGCAGAAGTGGCCAGACAAGTCTGGAAGGAAAAGAACAAAATCAAAATCAAGATTAAGGCTGCCATTGTTAACCTCCCCACGGGTCTCTCAAACACATCTGTTTCAAGTGTCTCCTCCCATGTCCCCCAAGGTCTTGGTGTAAATCCAAGACTGAGAAGCAAGCACAGCTTCTTCATTTGTCTCTGCTCCATGTGCTTCCTCCAGGTTTTCTCCTATTTCTTCCCTTCCAGTCTCCTCTTCCTCTGCTTGGCTCCACCCCTCCTTAGGGTGGGGAAGGGAACCTGGAGTCTCCCTTTCCCCTGGAGACCACGCTGTTACAGTGTTAGGCCAGGTCTGGTTGATTTGCTAACTTTGTCAATATTGGGACTTGGTCCTGTTTGCCCTACAGCAGCCGCACCTAGAAACAGAGCCTGATACATGTCCAGTAGGTGCTTGGCAGAATTATTGAATGAATGAACACTAAAGATAACAGCTTTTGATCTTCGTCATGTATTTTGCAAATATTTCCTTCATTTTATACTTTTTCTTTTAGTGTTTAATTATATACATTTATTGTATGTGTATGGCTTTGGATGTCATGCTTAGAAATTCAGTAGTTCACTGATGAATAATTTTATTTGTTAGAAAGTGTTTTGTATTGAATTGAAATTTGATGCCCAGTATCACCCTATTATTCCCATTTGATCTGGGCCATGGAAAAAAATGTTCATCATCAGATTGGGGTGGATCTTAGCAAAGGGTATTTTACCTGAATCTTGAAAAAAGCAGTCCTGAATTAACAAAATAAGGGTTCGTTTTTAATCCTTTCTTTAGAAGCAGACTCCATTAATTTAAATTTTCGTTAAAAATTTTCATTTTAAGGAGCTATGGTGTCACTCATTCATTTTTTAAATCATTAAACTAGCATAAGCCTCTTTTATAAGCCAGTTTGGAGAAGAGAATGGTATCTTGGGTCCTTTTTAACAAAACTTAAAAATTGTTTGTTAAGGGTTAAATTTTATACCCCCCTCCAAATTCATATATTGAAATTCTAGTGCCCAATACCTCAGAATGTGATCTTATTGGAAGATAGAATCTTACAGAACTAATGAAATTTAAGTGCGGTCATTAAGGTGAGCTAGCATTCAGTATGACTGGAGAAACTTGAAGACAGACACAGGTACAAAGTGAGTGCCACGTGAATGTGAAAACAGTCATTTGTAAGCTGAGCAGAGAAACCTGGAATTGATCCTTCCCTCACAGCCCTCAGAATGAGGAAGAACCAACTCAGCCAACACCTACATTTTGCCTTACTAACCTTCAGAACTGGACACAATGAATTTCTGTGGTTTAAGCCACCCACTTTGTAGTTCTTTGCTACCTTACCAACCCTAGAAAATGAATACAGTGTCCAAATAAATTGGATATCATTTCTTAAATAGTTGGTGCCTGAAATAATTCATGACCTTAATGAATTCAGAAGCACTATTTACTACAGAACATTCTCTGTGCAGCTGTTTAGGCTGTTGTTGACAAACACAGTAACATGCCAAAGTGAGCTTCTCTTCCTGGCCATCCTCATCCAGTGACAGCTGCCCTGTAACTGGCATAATCTACTAAGTCCACTCACACCCTGCCTCTGGTCGGAAAAGATTGCAAAGCCAAATTTTGGTAAGTAGAAGTCCCGTTGGTGGGTAGCTTACTTCTTCCCACCTGACTTCCTTTCCCAAGTGAACCATGAGATGAGTCCTCCACGTGTGCTGATGTTCCCATTGTGATGTCGTCACCATCACTGTGCTTCCCCACTAGAGAGTAGTGAAGAGCATTCGTATTGGGGATGACCTCTTGTTCTGCTCTCAGCTGCCGGTGCCAGGTGTAGGCACTTGGGCAAGTCACTTAACCAGTCTGAACCATACTTTCTAACTTACACAATGGGCATGATCGTGCTTACCTTTCAGGAACCTATTTAAATGATACTTGTGAAGTTGCAGAGCTTGGATGGCATCTACCTAAAGACAAGATTGTTGACGTGTTGAGCTCTGGTCTTTCAGGTGATCAGTCACCAATTTGATGAATTGATCGGTAGAAGAAGACCTGTTAGATTCAGGTGATACAACCTGCAATCTCAGGTCCAGAATCACTAGCCACTGTGTCTGTTGGTGAGCATAAGACATATCACAGATTACTTTGATTTTTAAAAAATTTGTGATACTCTAGATCTTTTGGAAGAGGTTACTTTCCAAATAACCAGACTACATGCAGGGTTTATGGGATTTATAAAATATTTTCCCAGGAGCTCTGAGCTGTCTTTCTACTTATTTCCTTACTAGACATAAAAGACATACTACATCTATCTGAGTTATACTGACGTGTTTTGTAAGCTCTCAGATTTTGCACATTATCAAGCTTTTGGAATGAGTGTGTGACTTGTGGAAGTGCAAAGACAGTTGGTAGACAGGGTGTGAGTGGAGTTAGTAGATTAAGCCAGTTATGAGACATCTGTCATGGGCATGTTGTCTAATGACATGAGGATATCACAGGAAGAGAAGAGCAGCTTTGCTCTGTGATTGTATTTCTTAACAGCACTCAAAGCTCCCATTTACTGTGTTGAATGTGTGGAAAACAAGAGGATTGGAATTGCAATTAGTGTTCCAAAATCATATTCTACCAGATCATTAGAGGAACACTGACTAACAGATCTTCACAGGTTTTTATTTGAAAGCTACAATGGTTGTATATAATTAGCAAGTTTATTTCAAAAATTGATACTGGAAAGAACAAAATACACAGCAGAGTACATTTTGGCCTTGCTTTTATAAGAATAGCTTTCTCTTATTATTATTAAGTCCCAGTAGGCAGCTAGAAGCCTCAGCAAAAGATGTGTTGACAACTCTAACCTCTTCATTATCTACAGTATATACCTACTAGATATAAAAGGAAGGAAACTTCAATTTTGAGCCTTGATATACGCCAGGCATTCCTTTCTCTTATATTTTATATACGAGAAGTATACAATGTTATTTAAAATAGTGCTTATGTATTATAATGTAGTTTGCATTCTGCTCTCATCTAACCTGATTAGTGGTATTGCATGAACCATGAGTTTTGAGATCTAAAACATTTGTTAAATAAATGAAGTGGTATGGTAAAGCCATTATTAGAATGTTAAAATGAACATACTCCATATGCATGATTAGAGGAACACAGTCTTGGGCTATAAAAATTTGGCCCCAGTATTTCTTCTGATGTTTAAAATTCTCATTTCTGATTAAACATAGCAGAAGAAAGTAATTTTTACTCTACTCCCTGTTATTGAAATTCACCAGCAACAGCAACATAAAATGAAAAATAGACGGGGGAAAAGCCATCTTGAGTGAAATAAGGAAATAGCCATAACCTCAAACCATGAGAAAACCTGCCAAATACTATGAAATTTGAATTATGGTGAAGGAGGGTGCTGAGAGCCAACACATATATCCTTCAACCTCAGGCAGGATACGGTTTCTCCTTAAAGAAAGGGTCACAATTCTCAAATGCAAATCCAATGATCTTTTGGTTAAAGTGATGATATCTAAGAACATAAGCAACTATGGGAGGGGGGATTATATTGATATTCATTCTGCACTGTAGAAGGTGGATCCAAAGAAGAAACTTAAAGACAGACCATTTTTGTGGTCAGTGGTCTAGGCTTCTTGCCAAGAAAGGTGGCCTTTATGAGTAGAATTCAGGGAGTTTGTATCTTAAGGGGTTTTACCATCCCAGAACTCTTAGTAAGAAAAAAAAATGAAGAAACTGTATGCTTTTAAGACTAAGGACAAAACACATGTAGAGTAAAAGTATTTAGGACACAACTTATCTTGAATGTTCTTTCACCCACCCCACAACTGGTCTTTAGGAAAAAGATGGATGTGTTCAAAGATAAAATCAAAAAGAAAACAATCAAATACCTGTGCATATATAGTAGGGAAAGAACTTAACATTTGAACATTTGACAGAGGAAGTGATCATAATCTTAAATATCCTTGTTTTAAAAAATAACTCAAAAATTTAGAAGGGTTCAAAGAAAAGATTACGAGGCAAGAAGATGGAAAATAAACTTGAGGAACTCAGAAAAAAAATAAAAAAGCCATTTATAGTGATAAAAGTGCCATTAGAAACAATAAAAAATGGAAGAATAAGAGGAAGAGGAAGTGATAGAGGAAGAAATGTAGATGAAAAAATCACTAAGGAAAAAAAATGAGAGTAAGTAATGCCTAGGGGAAGAGATAAAGGTGAGAAAGGAAAAGAGTAAAGGCAAAAAGAGAGCCATGATTAGAAAGTGTCCTTAAATTTGGAATGACTTGAATCTGCAACTGAAAAGAACACACTGTGTCCAAGAAAGAATTCAATTCCAAGATAAAATCTATTGCAATTACTAATTTCCAAAGCTAATGAAAGAACCTTTTGAACATCCAGTGAGAAAATGCAAGCCAACCCTTAGTATAAATAAAATGGGTTGTTCTCATGTTTTTCCACAGCAATATTCAGTACCAGAGGACAGTGGAACAAGTTCTGAGGCAAGGATATTGTGTCACAATTATTTTACACCCAGCCTGCTCATCAAGTTGCTCTTAAAAAAACAAAAGCAGGAGACAATTTTTTTTTTTCAGAATGTGTGAATTCATGGTAAAAGTTAACCCAGGACTTCTTTTAAAAAATTTCTTGAAGTCTAACCAACTTAGAGATAAATCAAATAAAGAAATGGATAGCGGGGGGGAAAGCATTATAAAAGGCTTGGTGAGAATAATTGAATTATTTCAATGTAGGCATAAAACTAAACAATTTTGTAAAGTAAATATTCTAAACTTTGAAAATATAAAAGGAATAATAGACCTAACAGAAATTTGGAGTTAAGAAGCAGAAGAGGGAGTAGTGGTATAAATGTGTTAATTCCCTTATGTTTCATAACAATAAATGTCAATCATATAGTTAAAAAAACATAATACCCAAGACTTTTAATATTTTCCATGAGTCTTTGCAGTAGAGTTTTATTAACCAGTCACCATGGTGTACATTACACCCCCATGATTTATTTGTTTTATGGCTGGAAGTTTGTACCTTTTCATCCATTTCAACACCTGTCCTCCCCATCCTCACCCTACTCCCTCTGGTAACCACCAATTTGTTCTCTGTATCTATGAGCTTTAGGCTTTTTGTTTGTTTTTAGATTCCACATGTAAGTGAAATTATATTGTATTTGTCTTTCTCTGCCTGACTTATTTCACATAGCAAAATGCCTTCAAAATTCATCCATATTGTCGCAAATGACAAGATTTCTTTTTTATGACTGAATAATATTCCATTGTGTGTATATATTCCATACACAATGGAATACGTACATACACACATACATACATGCATACACATGTATGTGTGTGTATATAGCAAGAAACATATTGTGTGTGTGTGTGTATATATGACTTATATATATGACTCCCTTGCTGTAAGTGATAGTATATACATAGGTTTATTTATGAGCTTCCCATTACATTCCCTTGATCTATGTGTCAGTTTTTATGCCCTTATACTGTTTTACTTACTATAGCTTTGTGATATAGTTTGAAATCAGGGAGTGTGATGTCTCTGGTTTAGTTCTTTCTCAAGATTCTTTTGCCTATTCCAGGTCTTTTATGCATCCATACAAATTTAGGATCAATTGTTCTATTTCTGTGGAAAATATTCTTAAACTTTTTATAAGAATTGCAGCGCATCCATAGATTGTTTTAGGTGCTATGGACATTGTAACAATATTATTCCAATCCATGAACAGGGTTATCTTTACATTTATTTGGCATTTTTTCTTTCTTTAAGCAATATCTTATAATTTTCAGTGTATAAGTCTTTCATTCCTAGGTATTTTATTCTTTTGAATGATTATAAATAGTATTTTCTTAATTGCTGTATCTAATAGTTTGATATTAGTGAATAGCAACACAACATATTAATGATTTTGTCGCCTGCAACTTTACTAAATGTGCTTGCTAGTTCTAACAGCTTTTGGTGGAACCTCTAGGGTTCTCTACATATAATGTCAAGTCATCTGCAAATAGAGTTTTCTATCTTTCTTTCTAATTTGAATGCCTTATTTATTTTTCTTGCCCAATTGCTCTGACTAGGACTTCCAATAGCATGTTGAATAAAAGTGGTGAGAGTGGATGTCCTTGTATTGTTCCTGATCTTAGTGGAAAGGCTTTCAGTTTTCACCATTGTGGATGATGTTAGCTGTGAAATTCATGAGTTTTTCTTAATTCTAAAGAGATCATCTTAGAAAAAAGATATACACTTCTTACCATGAGAAAGACATTTACCTGTTTGATAATGAAAAACTATCCATTTCTTCAGTTTTGTTTCTTGTTTCTTCTATTAAATCAAATAATATTTAATTTAATAATTTTCAATTAACAGTAATATGAGATACACTTTTGTTTTGGTACATGTATAGTTCTAATTGTTCTTCTACTTGTATATATCTGTAAAGAAGAGTTTAAGCAATATAAAATGTTAACATTGCTATTTTGGGGAGATTTTTCACTTTCATCTCTGCTTCTTTTTGTTTTGTTTGTATTTTAAAAATAATGGGTATGGTAGAGATTACCTGTGTCCCCCTTATTAATTTCTGATGGTAGATTCTTCCTTGAAGGTAAGAGAGTTCATGTGACTTGCTCTAGACAATGAAATATGAGTGAAAGTGTCATGTCACTTTTTGGTTGAAACCTTTAGGAAATACTATGAACTTCTTCTTAATCTTGTTTTCTCTTACGGCAAACCCTGAAGTTTTCTGTTGAGACCATGGCCTCACATCTTGGCAGTACCTCCATTAAACTTGCTACCTGAGCTCTCAAGTATATGGAGTAGTATATGGAGTAGGGACATCATTAAACTAGATTAAACATATCATGTCAGTGAGAAAGAAACGTGTGATTTTAAGCCTCTGAGATTATGGTACTACTTATTAATTTGCTGCCACAATATAATTTGGTCTATCTTGATGAATATAATGAATGAATGTAATTTCTCAAAATAATACACAATATACCTTCATAAAATTCAAGAGTGTCATGGCTTTTTTAGAAGGAAAACAGTGCTTATGTAGTGTTTTGTATCATCTATGTTTCAAAAGCCTTTGAATAAACCTACAATATTGAATCATATAAATCTGTACAAAATTTTCAAAGAGAAAAAAAATTAAGGTAAACTTGATTTAAAAGAAGAAAGATGGGTGGATATAACTGATAACTGGAATGAATTAATTATTATTGAGCACAAGATTTAGTGATGATTCTTAGGGCAGACAAGTAAAAACAGGAGAAACATTTTCACTTTCGGGGTTATATGGTTTCAATATTCACAGAGCAACTTAGAGTCTTTGAATTGCAGTCATTGAATTGAAATACATCACACACACACACACACACACACACACGCACACGCACACGCACACACACACACACTCTTGTTTAATGGCTCTTGTGTACAAAATGGAGAGTATCTTGCCTGTCAATTTTAAAGGTATTCAGAAACTTTATACTTCCATCAATATTGTATTATATCTGAGAACATTATTTTAAGTTATAATGTATTTAATTGAGCTTATCAGTCAGGATCCAACCAGGATAATGAACCACTCTATATTTAATACAGAGGAAAAGCAATACAGGTAATTTTGTTTCGTGGGTTATGCAATAATATGAGATGTCAAATAGGATGCAGTGCCTCCCAGAGATTACCAACAAGAGGACCACTCCAATCCATAGGCATGTCTCAGCTAGTAGGAGGCACTGGCAGGACATTGGCGGATGTAAGAGAGTAAAAAGCCAGAGTATTTCACCCTTTCTGTCTTCCTAGTTGGATGCCAACTAAAAGGAGGTTTTGGAAAAGGTTGCCTTTAGGACTCAGTGTCTCTATGCTGTTGAGCAAAGTAGGAGAAAGAGGAGGGATAGGTCAGAGGGCAAAGAGGCCTAGGACTAGGCCTTCATAAAACCATAAAACTGAGATAATAACTGAGTTTTCTTTTGACATCTTACAGACCAGGAATATACATGGGAGAAAACTAGCAGGAAGTCGATTTTGGCTGTAGTTCTAGCACAAAAGCTACTCTTCTAGCAAGAAAACTGATAGATATTTTCACTTTTTGCAAGGCTGATTTTTGTAGACCTTTTTTGGTTTCAAACTAGGACTCGAAGGTCGAGGCAGGTATCTTATCAGTCACCAACCTTCAACAAGTAATTGGATCATGTTTTGGGTATGCCCTTTAGAGCCTTGCCAATTCTAACAGCAAGAGATCTTCATGGCTGCAAAGAATCTTCAAAATGTGAAGGAAATACTATTGAACTATAAAATGAAGTGAAATAAAACACCTAAATCCAGATATCAGTGCTTTTAACATCTCTACTATGAATAACGTAGTGCTCAAATCTATTTCTGTTACTGAGCTTGATATATGAGCTCAAACACTGCATTAAGAACTATCATAATCCATTTGACAGAAAAAACTTCTTTCATAAGACTAACATATACAAATGTGTATGAGTTTTTATTGCTGTGTATCACTACCTGTTCCTAGTTGTTTATACACAGGATAGTAAAGGGTATTTTCAGTTTACCTATAATCTCAAGGTATATGGCATGCATATAGAAGATTTTCCATAAACACAGTTTAAGTGACCGGCTATAAATTCTTGAGAAGATCATTAGACTCTTAACCACATAAAATTATTGTTCTAATTATGTATGTGCTATGGACAGAAATTGTTAAGCCAGGTTGAAAAAAAGAGTCAATTTAGAAACTGAAAATTTAGCTATAATTCTCCTTGTTGTTAAGTAAAAAGAAAAAGGGGGATAACATTTAGGATTATATATTTTCTTTTGTTTAGGGAACAAACCTTTACCTTGGTGATAATATGATGATATTACAGTTCAAAGGTGATAACTGAAGGCATTGATGACACACAATTCAACATTGTTCTGATTAATGATAGAGATAAAATTTCTTCTCAATTTGCCATATGTTCCAATTTAGCATACTTATATTTTTATATAAATGTGTCTGACTTGGCCAAATACTAGAGGAATGATCCATAGGGAAGCAATCTTCTGGGTCCCAACATCTAACAGAAGAAGAGCCATCCCTGAATCTGACATTCAGTTTTCTTAAAATTATTGTCAGTTAATAGATCTTTGGGGATGTGAAAATGAAAACTCCATCAAATTGATTCCAGACTTATTGTCTTATTGTTGTAATAAGACAAAATGGGCTACTCTTATCAGAAAGGTGAATTATATTGGCCATAACATTCTTTAAACAAAACATTAAACAAAAGTGGTGTGCCTAGTCTGTTTTGCTCTTTTACAAAATTGCTTGAAAGTATGCTGAACCTAGAAATCCTACAAATTGGGAAAATAATTTTGATTTTATAATAGTCATCTTATAAAGTATCTTATAAACAAAAAGTCAGAAAGGAAAATGAGCAGTTTAGGATCATTACTTTCAGTGGAGGGTTTTCTGACTGGGGATCTTTCATTGCTAGACAAATGTTCTGAAACAACCTGTGTTTATAGGGTCATGTGCTAACCCACTAGGTTTAGTTAGACCTGACTCTTCCAGGCTGAGTTAATTTACATTGCAGGTATCCAACCATTTACTATAGGAGGGATTAGATAAAGAATCTTTTGGCCAAAGGGGGAAAGCTAGGTAATCTTTAGTTAAAGGTGAATTTTTATATATTTTTTAATTTACACATACAAGAGCTGGGGGGTAGGCCAGAGGTGGGGGGGGGCAGTGAGAGTCTTCACCAGAGACAGAGTGGGGAGCAGAGCAGGCAGATTGACTGAAATATATTTCTGAGGGGAGCTGCAGGTGGAGACAGGGAGGTCTGCTGAGCCTTGTGGGTTAGCTCCCTGGCAGGAGATTGAGCTCAGGTTGCAGAGGCTGGCAATAGCTTGATAGTGCTGAGACTTTAACCCCTGTGTCACCAGGGAGTCCCCTAAAGGTAAATTTTAACCTGAAAGGCTTAGAAATCTATGAAGTTTGGTATTTTCAGTCTGCAATTAGAATAAATGAGCAGAGGAACTCAATTAGGGTATTTGGTTAGAACAGGAAGCATTAGAGTAGAAGGCTGAATTCTAGATTCTGTGGTTGCTGTTGTTCTTAGATGCTTCGCTTTAAATTAGAGTCTCAAGCATATAGAGGATACACACACACACACACACACACACTCACTCCTGTTCAGTCTGAGAATCTCTTCACCTGATCTATTCTAGGAGTTAGTGGAAATTCTGAGATATTTCATTCCAAAACAGCAGTGATTAAAAAAAGAAATTTTGACACTTACAAATGAAACATATGTTGTATGATAATGGTAAGAAATAAACAAGCATTCAAGGAATTCTACAAAACCTTGTATGTACTATAAGAAGTTATTTAAATCATTGACGGCTATATTAACTATACTTAACTTTTAAAGTGTTTGAAAGCATGAGTTTAACTAAAAGTAAAAAAGGTTCCAAAAACCCCTAATAGTATATTATGTAAATACAGAACTATTTTATCAATTCTTGCCACTAAAATTGAATTTTTCAGTCTTGAAAACTGATATACAAGCATGAAATAAAAAGTAAAAGTAAAAATTTTAATTTACAGGCAATCCTTGTTTATCTGCTGTAAGAATGTGCATTAAAAAAAAATCTTAAGAGCATAAGGATTGGTTATTATGTATCTACAAAGCCCAAAAGGGAAGATGATAAGACAGCTTTTTGAAAATGTTTATCATTGTTGCCCAATTCTTGTTGCTGTGCCATTTCTTTTCAGATTTCTCTTTTCAGCCTAAGAGTGGCTCCTGCTATATAGAAACTGAATCTTGTTCAGTAAAACTTGAAAATTTTTTCAGTATGAAATAAAGGTAGCCCACCCAGTGCCAGTAAATGACTTGAGAGTTGTGAGAGAAGACGCTTTACGTTTCAATATGGCATGTGATGTTTTTTGACTTAATGCCACCTCACATAAAGTGCTTTGCAAAAGCAGCTTCACCTACCACTCCACACCCATGTTGGTGCTCCAGGCCCCTTCTATAGAGATAGTTTGAAGCTACCTTTGTCTGATTCATTTTTGAGTCACTTTTTATCAGCCACATCACTCTTTACTCTGCACAAAATGGACTCATTACCAAATAGTCATTGGTAGCCCGATGGATCACCCCTCACTACCCATTGTAGCAAATTGTCCATTACAATGTCATAATTTTTAAAATGATGAACATTTTAAAACCCATTTGGAGCAATCCATTCTTTAGATTTTTCCAGAGTTGGGATATTAACAATCTTCTACTATATGCACAAATGTTAAATGTCCATTCTGAACACAGTGTCTAATGCCAGTTGGGAATAGTCCAAGGGAATTCATCAAGATAAATGAATTTTGAGTTGGCATATTTTGGGAGGAGGAAATGAGCATACATTTCCAATAAGAAATATGAGACATACTGGGCCAGCAAGATAATATTCTAGGTAAGAGAAAAGACAATTGAAGATGTAGAAGGTAGTGGTTGAGAACTCTGAAATCATGTACAAAGAAAATTTGAAGCCCAAGCCATTAGAGTTGACTCAATCTAGCTATTTCAAATAAGTCCAATCTTTAGATTCAAATGAATTGTGTTTACAAACTTAAAGAGTTTGTAGATTTGGAGATTATTTTTAAAACTATAGTGCATGCCCTGGAGTTTCCAGAAAACTAGAAATAACAAGCGGCAACAACTTAAATATTTTTTAACATAACTATATTTAATGGACTTCAGTGATGAATAATATACTCTCTTTGCCCAGTTCAGAATCTTGGTGGGAGGAAAAGGGATGTAGAAAGCTTTCATAGAGGAGGTGTCCTTTCAGATGGACCTTCAATGACAAGTAAGATTTTGCTGGAAATGAGAAAAGAAAAACACTTTCACTGACCCCATACTAATGAAATGCTGAATCTGTAAGGAACGTGGTAGGCCTGGGTTTTTAGACATTTTTTCTCTTAAAAGAAGGTCATCTATTCTCACCTTGCCAAAACAGAAAACATATTTGGAAAATGACGAGTTAATATAACAAATCCTAAGAAAGGAATCGGATAAGGATTATTTATATAAAGGTTAGTATTCAATAAAAAAAAGTCAGCACTAATTCACCTTAAACTAATTTCATTCATTTTTCTGATAGGGTTATAAAAATTCATGGATAATGTAAATTTAACTTATTTAAAAAACTCTCAAAATATCTGTGGGTATATAAAGAGACACTAAAAGCATATGAAAGTACTTGGATTAAAGTCAATTGGAAACTACCCATAACTGTTATCATAACAGGGCAGAGAGTAGAGGTGGTTTCATGGCATATTATTGTTGTGACATACTCAGTGTCATACAGATTGTTTGGATAAAGATATACAAAATATTTTCACTCATAGATAGCAAAAATTTCAAAATAAAATCAAGATCCAGAATTATCTCAACAGATTGAAGTGTTGGAATAAAAATTAATCAACTGTAGTCATCAGATAAACATGTATGTTTGTGTGTTTCCCAAAGAAATTCCATAGCAGGATAAAAAACTGGAGCAAATATGACCTGACAGTAAGTGGTAGTACTAGATTTAGATTGCCCAGGTTCCAATGTCCTCTGCTGTAGTTAGTCTACATTTGAAGAATATATTCAATTCAAAGTGTCAGAGTACCGTATTTGAAATAGCTTTACATACAGTAGCATAAAACACAGCCAGAGCCAGAGGTCTAGAGATATTTAGTCTTAGCATGCATACTAGCTTAATTCAAATATGCTTTAAAAAAAAGTAGTACTCTGTTTGAAAGTTGGTACACAATTGGAGGAGACAGAGTAAATATGGGAAGGCTAGTAAAGAGAGAATGCAGAAACCCAGGTGAGAAGTAAACGATATTTGGAGATGGAAAGAAGCGAAGCTAAACTCAAAAGGAATAGGAAGGACTGGGTATCTGTTATGGGACATAGAGTGAAGGAAATTGATGAGGTTGTTTTGGGGGAACATCAGGCTGAAGATGCTGGCAAGGCATTTTATGACAATTATCAGCCAAGCTCTTGGGCATTTTTATCTGGTATACAGAGAAACTGTGGTTGGAAATAAGGATATGAGAGGCATGTGAAAAGAATAACTATCAGCAGAGATTGGACATTTAAATAAACTTTTATATAGTTCACACACCACTCCAAGATGCCCTACCTCAATTGGTATTTTGTTTCTCTTCACAGCAAAGCAAGTCTTCGTAGCATTCCAAAGATGTGAAAACCAAAATTCTTTCATGAAAATTTGCTTTAGATTTCAACACTAGGGAGCAAAGGAACCAAGACTTGAAACCAGATAATCTCATACCAAATTCTAAGATTTTTGGCGTGTAATTTTAAGTGACACTCTAATGAATATCCAGTGAAAATAAGAGTTATAGAAGAATTCTCCAGGAGGAAGATAAATGATGACCACAACCTGAGACATACATAATTTAGGACCTAGAGAATAAAGGGCCCAATAAAAGACAAGGATACAGAGCAGTACGTGAGAAAGAAAGTATCAGAAAAGTGACTCTAGAAACGAAACAGTAGCAGGGGAGTGGAGAGCTTCCAGAATGCAGGAACGATTAGTACTCTCAGATATTACCTAGAGGATCAGGATTCTCAGTGTAGCAAACATCACTTTTTACTTCACATTTACTTTTTGTTCATCATTCATTCTAATTTCACACATTTTGCCTTTAGCTTCTGAACTAGATTATAGATTCCTTGATGGCAAGGTCCCTGTCTTATTTTCCTTATAGTCTCTGGACTGCCCAACAAAGACTGATAGGAAATGTGAAAGCTTTCTCTGTGTGGATGATTAATCATCACTACAATTTTTCCAAAGGCACAGTTTCTAGTGCCAAAAGAACATTTGTTTAAAATGTGTGTTTAAATTTGAATGAATCTGCCTAAATGGTGCCATCTGTTCTTAGGCAGTTTCAAAAATGTTTTAATACAATTTTACCTTTAAAAGGACAATTGTAGGGGTATGCCTATGAGACATGAAGATGTCCTAAATAAATATATAGCAGACACCAGCACATTCACTCACATTTAAACAGCTAAGGAATGTTTTCTGAGGTTTAAGAAAAATTTTAGCTGAGAGGACAGCAACTACTACTTCATGCAGAAAATATTTATGAGAAGTTACAAAATGCTAGGCATGGACCCCTACACCATATTACTGCATTTTAATTGCAGACTCCAGAATTACAATTTAATCTGATGCAAATCTCACTTTCCTTTGAAATGGGTACACTCTTCCAATGTTTGCTAATGATCCACGTCTTACTGTAATGTCAGTCTATCCGTTCAGAAGTTGAAGACAGCTGTTGAGGATGGTGTTATTCGTTTCTATTGATTGTCCATTTGACTTTTGTTACAGTACTGTAGGATTTATTGTTGTGCAAATATAACAGTGAAATGAAACCCATGTTTAAGTTCTGCAAATAACTTACAGTCACTTCCAAAACACCTCAACTTAGGTTCTAAATTTAACTTTGTGGTTTTACATGCACAGTTATTTGCTGATCCACTTTAGCTTGCAAAATCACACACTGGCTAGGTTTGGGTATAGTTATTGTGGCAACATGTAATGGGTCAAATTTTCAGCCTATTTAACTCGCTAGCTACATCATCATCACCAAAATGATGCCAATATTTTGACATCTGTGTGTATTTTTCTAGTTGGTATAAATCAATGGTGATATATATCAAGAATTTATATTTACAGAGAGAATTTTTCGTTGAAATAGCATCCAAGTATGTCCCCCTATCTGCCTATATGAGCATCCATATGGAAATTCTTTAGTTAAATTCTATTTTTACAAAAGTGGAGATCTGAACACATTAACTCATGTGAACATTCATTTGCAATATTTTTCGTGTAACTTTTAGATATTTTCAGATAATAGAATTTGCTTCTAGTAATTTTTAACTAAAAGTAATTGGACATTGCAGATAAAAGTTGAAGTTACCTTACTGGATAGAAGTTTCCTTTCTAATCCCTCGCAAAGGCCACCGTATCATGTATTTACAGGATCCTTCTAGTCCATTTTTTTGTACTTTTAATGACCTAAGTTATAGGACCTTTGCTTCTTAAATTGTCTAAATTTAAATTCTATTATAGTGTTTATATCATTCTTTCATTTGCTATTTCTCCTCAGCATTGTTTTAGAAACCTGTCCATGTCAATCTATCAAAAAGTATTTCATTTTAACTTCTCTATAGTTTGAATTATCAGTTTATTAATGTTTTCCACTACACATGTTCATTTAGCTTGTATATCTTGGGCCAATTTCTTGCTATCCCAAACAATGTTGCAGTCATTCTCTCTCCTCCCTATCCCCACCCAGTATGTCTAACCCAGATTTTCTCTACTCTCTAAGAAATATACCTAGTGTTCTATTGCTGGCTTCTAGGTCATATATTTCTGCAACTTTACCACAGACTGTCAAATTGCTCTCAGATAGATTCTTAATTTCTATCCCCACCAGCGGTATATAATAGTTCCCAACCATATTTTTTGTTAGACTTTACTTTTTACAACTTTGCCAGTCTGATGAGTGTGAATGAAATAGCTTACCATTATGGCTCTAGTTATTGCCCAAATTATTTGTGAATTTGAGCATTGTTTTCAAATTCTTTTTGGCCATTTTAAAATTTCCTCTTTATGATTAGCCTATTCACTTTTTCTGAGTCACTTGTCTTTTTCCTATAGATTTGTGGGGTTTTCTTTATTTCACATGTTACTACTTTGTCAGCCATATGATGGCAAATATCTTCTTCCAATCTTATAACTTCATGGTAGATTTTACCACTAAAAAGCTCTCTAATTTTGGGTGTTTTGTCAAATATTTTCAATCAAGTAATGTTTGTATTTTATGACTTTTCATAAAATAGCCATTACTCCCTTGGGTTCATTACAAAATACCTCCATAATTTCTTATATTAGTGTTAAAGTTATGTTATCTTAAACATAAGTTTCTAATTCATTCTGCAATTTATATGTGTTTGTAGTGTCAGAAAGCAATCCCATTTTTTTAAAGATGGATAGCCCATTATTCCAGCATCATTTATCTATCATCCCATTCACTCTCCACTACAGTGTGATGGTCCCTCCATCCTGTACAGAGTTCCTAAGTGAGCACAACAGCATCTGCTGAGCTCATTATCTGACCCTGTGCTGACCCCACATGTGTCTCTAAGACATTATGATAAACCTTGATAGAGAACAGCTTTGTACCGTTTTCACAGAATTGCTATTTTTCTCTATGTGTTCTTACATCTGATTTTTGAATCAGCTTGTTCTGTTCCAAAAACAAAAACTATGGCATTTTCATTGAATATATGGGCAAATACAAAGAGATTATATAGGGCAATATTTTCCCACCCTTGAAGTGATATATTAACATCTAAAATTAATTCAGATTTTCTTTTTGAATGATTTAATATGATTTTTTTCATTTTCCTTAAAAATTACACGTTTTATAAGATTAATCCCTTATCCTCTTTGTTACCATTATGAATAATATTATAGTTCCAGATCAATTGTTTTTGGGTTATTAGAACTTTATTTTTATTTATTCATTTATTTATTTATTTATTTATTTATTTATTGGCATGCTGATCCAGCAACCCTGCTAAACTTTGTAGTTCTTAACAGTTTTTCTGTAGATGCTCTTGCATTTTCTATGTAGATTACCACATTTTCTACACATGCACACATATATCCTTGTGTATATATATACTTTAATTTCCCTTTTTCCTATCACCATGCCTTGTTTTTCTTTCTCTTGTCAACTACATTGACTGGGACCTCCTTTCAGAGTTGAGTGATAGTAGAGATATTGGGCGTCCTTGTTTGTGGGTTGCATGTACATTGTGTGATGAACTCTCTCAATGTACCAGTTCTCACCCCGTGCATCCACATTAAGCATTTTAATCATGGCTAACCAAGGCTAACCTAGAATAGTGGTCTTGTAAAGAAATAAAGTTGTCATGGTAAGAGGACCCATGCATATACCTCATGAAAACCCTTTTCTTACTTTTTGAGTCAACCCATCCACATCTGTTAACAGTCCTTCAAGAGACAATGCATTGAAAATATCTCATTTTGAAGGTCTCAGCTACAGGTATTTTTGCTCCATTTATCAGTATTGGCCTCATGGAAAATGTCTGATCGTTGGAAATGTAATTTAAATCTGTTGATATTCTTCAGAAATTCTCATTGTTCACATTATTTTTGTTCTGAAATTTATTTTTTACAGACTCCCATGAACCAAGCTTCAACCCGTTCCCATTGCATTTTTACTATTCACTTAACAAGCAAGGAGCCAGGATGTGCAACTGTCCGACATGCCAAGCTTCATTTGGTTGACCTTGCTGGTTCAGAGCGAGTTGCAAAGACTGGAGTAGGGGGTCAACTGTTGACAGAGGCCAAGTATATCAACTTGTCGCTACATTTCTTAGAACAGGTAAAGTGAGCAAAGTGGGATTAACTGTATTGCCTTTTGTCTTGGCTCAGTCATTCCACTGATATTCTTGTTTTATTGTGTTTCTTTTCTTCTTTTATTTTAGTAAAATAGACATAACAAACCTTTCCATTTTCATTTTTAAGTTCTTTCACAATGTTGTATATCTATACTATCCATTCCTAGAACTCTTTCATAATCCAGAGCAGAAATTCTGTACCCATTAACTAATCACTCCCCATTTTCTTGTACTCCCAGCACCTGACAACCTGTATTCTACTTTCTGTGTTTTTGAATTTGCTTATTGTCTTGTAAGTGGAATCATACAGTAATTGTCCTTTTGTGTCTGGCTTCTCATTTGACAGAATGTTTTCAAAGTCTCTGTTATAGCATGTATTATAATTTACTTCATTTTTAAAAGTTGAATGATACTCTATCCATTCATCTGCTTATCCATTTATCCGTCAGTGGAGGTTCGAGTTGTTTCTGTCTCTTGGCTCTTGTTTCTACCTCTGCTATAAATATCGGTATAGCTACTAGCATTTTGTACATACCATTTCATTTAAACCTCATAGTGCCCTATACTGCAGGTATTATTTATTCTATCCATCTTAGATATTTTAAAACTCAGGTCTTCCCAAGGTCATCCCAGGGTTACCAGTTAGTGATTAGATGAGGATTTGAAACTAGAATTGCTCAGCTCCAAGGCCTGTGCTTTTTTCACTGTGCCTCATTGTTTTTATTGTAAAATCTGTGGTGAGTGTGAATAATGAGTACAAATGGCCTCTCAAAGCCTGTTTTTTTCAGGTTAGCAGATTAGCTGTGAGAACATGAATTAGAAAAATGATCAATATATTTTCAGCTTCAAGTGACCCCCTCTAGTGGCAATTCTGACCCTGCAATGGTTCTGCTTGTATTAGCTTTTCCTCCCTAACCTTACCCCAAGTTTGCAACAGTCCACCCCAACATGTGCTCTATTTTTAATTTTTGAATTTGGCTCCAAGGGCAGAGAAAGCTCATCTGAATTTAGCTAAATAAATCTTATAGAAAAAAATTCTCAACTATAAAATGAATGGATTGAATGCGATGATTTCTCAAGTTCCTTTCAGCTCTGTGAGTAAGTGCTGTGAGTTGAATGTTAAAAATTACGCTACTTCCAGATTCTTTAAAAAAAAAAGAGAGAAAAATGATTGAAAACTGGGGTGGAAAAATACAGTGTATATTGGTGAGGCAGAAGAGTTTGTTAATGAATGTTGGAGGGTAATAGATTTGAGAAAACAACCAAAAAAAAAAAACGTTTAAAAAGACCAATGAACCCTTTTGAGACTGATGTTGTCCTGATGTTAAATTCTGTTTAACATCAGTACTCAAGTCAGCTGACAAAAGAGAGATAGCTAAGGACGCTCCAGCTGAACGAGGTTCACACAGATAGACCTTGGCCAAGTGGACCCCAGTCACGCAACCCTGAGATTAAGGCCTGCATGGCGTTCTGATCATTTGAGTGTTTCTGCTGAGAGTCAGCCTTTCTTAGCTCCTTCTTGCTCACATATTGCATACTACTTAGCCTTAACAGAGCTTTTTATTTTAATAGGACAATTACAAAACATTGATATGAAAGCATAATGGACTATATTGAAAGTGCTTTATTTCAAAGAAATAGCCTTCTTATTTCACATGGTGGCAATGTCTGTTTTAAATTCCTTTATGGACATCTGTTCTTACTAAATTATATTCATCAGTTGAATCAGAATTTCCACCAATTGTACTCACTCAAGAGAAATGTTCTGCCCTGAATCCTTTCTTTTTCTTCATTCTTTACAACCTTTGCAAGCTGCTACTTGTCATGAAAACTTTTCCTCTCCCCACTATTCTCCTCTTCAAAATTGTAACATGAGCCCCCTGTGAGTAGTCTTGGCGACTGTGATTGATTTTCTATGTAACTAGTTTATTTCGTTCACAGAAGTGTGTTAGGAACGATGACGTGCCCAGGACTACACCGGGCAGTGGAGCAAAGTGGTGACAAAGGAGAGAGAGTCCTTGCCCCAAAGCTGCCACTGTCCTGTGTAGGAAGCCATGTCATAAGTAATCATTAAGTGCAGGGCTGAGCCCAGGTGAGAGCTGTGCAGAGAAAGTCTCAGGGATGAGGACAACTTGTACGAGGGGCTCAGATTTAGACTGAGGAGGTGAGAGTTAATGAATGTTCTCTCAAGTCTGATATTAAGCAGAGACCTGAAGAATGAGTGGGAGAAAGCCAGGCAAGGGTGGGGTTAGAGCATGTCAGGCAGTGGGAAATGGGAGCCTGTCAACCCTGAGCTCCAGCCCAGGGGTTTTGATTGACCCAGTCACAGTGACAGCACATTGTCTGTGGCCTTTGGTTCTCTGAAAGTAATTTTTCTATTGCATATTCACCCTCTGCATCACTCCTGTTATTAACTATTTACACTGATTTATAAGTTTCTTGATATAGGTCATGGCAAAAAAATAATGGAAAAGACAAGATTGGTGTGAAGGAAAGAACATAAATATGAAAAACTGCTTAGGTGGATGTGGATATACAGAACTGAGTAAATTTTGGAGTAGCTGCCAGAGGAAGTAGGTGGATAGTAAAGAAATTTTCCAATTTCACGCAGAAAGAGAGAGAAAAAGAACAAAAGAGTACATGGAAATGAGAATAATTTAAAGAACAGGCCGATACTGTTACTGAAACAATAGAATTTAAGGACTTTTATAATCAAATTTTTCTTTATGTAGTACTTTATTATGTCACCAATAAGACTGGAAATGTGACATAATTTAATTAGCTTCATTCATTCACTCATTCATTCATTCAAAAAGTTACGATTGGGTGTCCACTGGATGCTATGTAATGTTAGGTAACAGGGAAAAATGTATGATTGAGAAATAGTCTGTTATTACATTATCCAGTGAAAGAACAAAGCATATGAACAAACTCTTACAATACAGTAAGGTAAATGCTGTAATGGACATTCATGTAAGTGTCAGCAATTAATTGCCTTCTCATTGTCTCAGTTTTAATATATAACAGGGAGGTGAAAATGAAATGGACAGCTGGGTAACCTTTCTTACAGTAATTAGCCTGCATTGGTTTTAGAAATTCCATGCAGAATTGAAACTGCCCTTTTGGCTGTAATTATGAGACCTTATGCCTGCTTGTGGGATACAGCCTTTCTGAGCTGAATACACTTTATTGTGTGCTTAAGTTAATAACCTTCTGTTTGCCAGAGTATTGTTGGTTTTGGAGTTTTCCTTGTGTATGCAGTACTTTTTTCCAAAAATTCTCCTCAAAAAAACATTTTAAGCCACAATAACAGGGTACTTCTTGGCCATAGAATCAAGTCCATGGAGGAAAAGGAAGGGGACATGCATGCTTGTTCAGTCTTAAGCCTCACCAAGTGCCCCTGGTGTGACCTGTGGTCTCTGTCAGCCCAAATATCAAGTGTGAAACCACTAGGAACAGAGAGTGTTTGCTCTCCACTTCTACAGAAATCAGAATCAGGGGTGCTTACAGACAGTTAACCAACATGAGTGGGATTTTTTTCAGTTTCAGTTTCCACTTGGCTTCTTCCAAATGTGTTATGTTCAAGAGAAAAAATCTAGTGGTGTCAGTGACAATTGTCACCACTCCAAACCTTTGTCAGTTTTCAGAGAATACTTTTCCATGCATTTTTGAGCTCTTCAAAAGAAAATCTCTAGTTCATTAAATAGTAAACTGAATTATTGATTTCAGACATAGTTTCTAGATACTTGAAAATCTTATTAAGTATAATGTGAGGTTTCCCTCTTTGTTGCTTAAAGAATGCATTCAGGAACATATTATATTTATACAGGAAATCCAAAATGGGAGGAAACAATAAAAAAAATCGAGGTTGTGCAGCCACTTACTTTCTCTGTCCCTCTCAAGTCATTTGGTTGCTGTCCAGTGTAGACAGCCCATGGCAGTGCCACAAAGAATGACTTACCTCTGCTTCTCTCCCAAACACCAGCCATTTCTGGATTACTCTAAATATTTGAATCTACTCCAAGGAGTCTGGACTTATGAGGGGATTCCTAAACTCCTTTGGAGCTGAGAAGTCTTCTTCTAAAGAAATGGCCTAGGACTGGGTTTATAGCTAAAACAAATCTTCAAAAGGATCACAAGAACATAGCTTTGAAGATCTCTGCACAGAATGGAGTGCTTCTTGTTTTACTAAAACTATCCCAGATATAATTTCTATGGATCTTTAGAGCATCTTTGTGAGGCAAGCAGGCATTCTAATCCCACTTTTTATGGGTAAGGAAACTAAGGCTGATAATCTTAAGAGCTTTACCTAAAATTACACAAGTGGCATAAATGGATCCTCATTCCAAATCCTGAGATCTTTCTTTTCTCATGTGCTACCTTCATTTTTGCATTCTTAAATACATATTTAAGATCATATTTTCTAATCAATAATTCCATTTTTAATTTTAACTCCTTCCTTTAATAATTTTATAACCCTCCCTGGAAAGTGAAACAATGCTAAAAAGTACAAAAAAGGCTCTAAGTTCCAGAAGGGTACTAAGGAACAGTGCCCAAGGTGTGAACAGATCACTGTCTGTGGGTTCTCACCCATGCAGAAAATGATTAAATACTTGAATAGGATTTCAAATAGTGATAAGTACCAGAAGAAAAATAGAGTAACAGCCTAGAGATCAGTATGTTAACTTTGTCAGGTTCAGGGAAAGCCCTGGAGATAAAATTTGAGCAAAGATTTGAATGATGGAAAGCAGGAAGCTGGGGTAAAAGTGTTCCAGGTGAAAGGAACAAGTCCAAAAGCTGTGATGTGGGGAAAAGCAACAGCAAGGCAAGTGTGGGCAAGGAAAGCATGACAGGAGATAAGGTCAGATAGGTAGAGAGGATTGCAATTTATGTATCCAGAAATTGCAGTCAGATTCCTCTGACTGCTATGTAGAGAATAGACCCTGGGAGAGCAAAAATAGAAGCATAGAGACTGAGTCAAACCTTGTATAGTTATCCAAGGAAGTAACGATGAAAGCTTGTTCTGAATAGTGACCAAAAAGGGTGTGGGGGAGATAGTCCATTCCTGGGTCTTTTTATAATTAAAGCTAACAGAAATTGCAAATGTATTGAATGTTGGACATCAGGAGAAATTATGGATGTTGCCTAGGGATCTGAGCCAAAAAAAATAGTGGTGGTGGAGTTAATCATCATAGGTAATACCTGGGAAACAATCAGGTTTGGGGATAGAAGATAGAAAGTCAAAAAGACACTTTTAAGCAGAGATGTAGAGTTGCCACAGAGATAGCAGTGCAAGGAAAATGTTGAGACTGATGATATACATGGAGAGACATTGGGACATGGTTGTATTTAATGCCAGGAGACTGGGTGAAATTACACAGATAGAGAGTATAGGCAAGAAAGAGAAAAGGATCAAGGGCTGAGCCCTGGAGCGCTCCACTATTTATAATTTGGAAAGAAGAGAAGGAAACAGTTGTTCATAGTGCTTGAGGAGAGATGAAAACTAGAAAAGCGTGGCATTCTAATCTCATCAAGTGAGTAAAGTGTTTCCTAAAGAAGACAGTGAGTACCTGTATCTAATGCTTAGGAGATTCACAAGTCAGTGCTTTTGGCACAATAGAGGTTGCTGATAACCTTGACGAATCATCTAAGTTTGCTAGTTAGTGGACATGCGGGGTGGAAATGATCCCGATAAGAGAGAGATGGATGCAGAAGAGAGGGGTTAATTGTAGAAACAAAGTAGATGAGAGGAGAAGAGGGATGGAGGGTTGACCTTAGACAGGATCAGGACAGTGACAATGCCAAGGGCAGAGGGTATAGGGGACTTAGTGATGGAGTATGAGATAGTTCTGGCCAGGCTGTTTCTAACTAAGAGATAGGTGTGTGGCCATGATCTCAGATATCAGTGAGGAAAGGAAACTGGATCAAAATGAAATGAAAGTTTAAGGTGCGAAGACCTCATTTCTAAGAGTAAAACTGATTTGAAGAGCTATCACAGGATTTTTAATTTGTAGGAAAATCTGTTGTCATGAATTTAAAGCAAGACCAGGGATACAGTTGTTTGATTTTGCTCCAGCTGGTACCTAGAAACAGTGCTCCACCTTTTTTTTGTTAACCAATGTATTAAAAGAAGGTCTGATGATGGTAATTACTCAGCTGGTTAAGAGGGAAGACTAAAACAGTGTTGGCAGAGGCCTGAATTTTCAGGAGCTAGAACTTTGTGATGCTCCTGTCACATCTGTGAATGACTTTTTCCTGGTGGCTTCCTTTGGGGATGACTACACAGTAGCATTTCTATCCATTAGCTGTCCATCTAACCAGTAGGTTCCTATTAGGTACATAAGACACTCGTGATGAGTAAGACAAACAGCCCTAGTTGAAGCAAGGTAACCTACTTCCCCCATCACATATAATGATAGCAAATGTATATAACACTAACTACTCAAAGTAATTTGCACGTTTTAACTCTTCTAATCTCCCCAACTTCCTGTGAGGTAGGACTCTTTTTTCCCTATTTTATAGATGAGGAGACTGGAGCAGAGATGTTCAGTGACTTGACCTTTTTAATACAAGGTCAAGACCAAGCCCCAACTGCATGGGAAGATGCCTTGAAAAACCTCTAGACTAGAATTTGGAGCTAGATAATGTGACATTATCCCCTGGGATTCTCACCAGTACCCTGTACTGCCTCTCACAGTTCTTATTTTCTGCTCTGCTCCTTCTACTGTTAAAATGGGCCAAATGGATAAATTTTGGTAGGCTATTGAAAATCTGGCATGATTTACTATTGAATTTTTATATGAATTTTCCATTGGCTGAAAACAGAATGATAGTGTATCCAATTCAATACAAGTTATGTCATCTGTCCAAAAATTATAGGGTTCACAATGGTATGTTTTCTGCTGCAGTCACTTCGTCCCATCTTCACCATCATTGTACCAAATATTCTGAGCAAGTTTTGGCTGTCACCGTGCATTCAGTTATCAGTTCCTTCTGTATTTTTATCACAGTCGCAACTCAGTTGTTTGACAGATGTGCATTTTCTGCTGTCAATTTTCATTATTTTTCTACTTTCCCACAGGTTATCATTGCCCTTTCAGAAAAACACCGTTCGCACATTCCCTACAGGAACTCCATGATGACCAGCGTCCTGAGAGACAGTCTTGGGGGAAACTGCATGACGACCATGATTGCAACGCTCTCTTTAGAGAAAAGGAATATCGACGTATGTTGCTGCTTCTTTCTGAAAATCTGAGTTTTGATTGCTAGGCAGAATTGAGTTGGGTCTCTATCTTTTCAGTGGGTTTTCGGTGTGCCTATTGACATGAATACCCTCAGAGTTCACAGCTTTGGTCTATTTGTGAGCATTATACTTACCTCACTTGAGAAGTGACTTTCTCCTGGCACAGGATAGTTTGAAGAAGGGCTGCTGATAGGTTAAGTTAACTTGGCTTCTCCTGCTTGGCTGTGCTCCAGATTACCAAGACTCCTTGGTGACATCTTCAAGGTTTGTCCCTAGGCATGTCCCTGGGGGGCAGCATCCAGGATGTGTTGGCAGGAGCTGGCCACCTAATGGTTTTTACAGGTTGTGTTAGAGTTGGTTGATGTTTCATGGATGTCAATTAAGTGTTTAGGCTCCAGACTTTCTCCAGAAGAGAAGAGCAGGTAGTGATAGGGTGTCTCTCAAAAAGACCAAGCCCCAGCTGCATGGGAAGATGCCTTGAAAAACCTCTCTTTTTGGTCTGTCACAAATATTTATTTTGTAGATTTTCATGTTTCTGGATTATGATACCTGCTATGATTGTGAGTGGCATAATTGTAGTTCTCATTTAACAAACCAATAGTTGAAAAATGCATGCCAGTTGCCACTTAAGATCTTGGGATCTCTCACATTTTTGGCAATTGGTCATTTTACTGAGTCCAAACAGAACTTTCATAAAAAACAATGCTTTAAAGCAAAAATCTCTAAATTGAAGGACTATTCCTCATTGTGTTTCATATTTATTACTCTTTAAGTGTGTATCCTTTTATTGGGAATAGAAGTTTACCTTGATCTTTTTCTGCCACAATGTTTAAAGGAGTTTTTTGCCTTCTTAGGAATCTATATCTACCTGCAGATTTGCACAACGAGTGGCACTTATTAAAAATGAGGCTGTTCTTAATGAAGAAATTGACCCCAGATTGGTAAGCAACTTTTAACTATGTTAAAAAAAATCAACATATAGTAAATATTAACTAAAGCTTGGTGGGTACATACTCTGAACCAGACAATGTTCTAAGTACTGAAAATGAATTAATTCATTTAGTTCTCACAATAGCTTTACAAGTAGATGCCCTCTCTATCTCCAGTTTACAATGATAAAATCGAAACACAGAAAAGTTAAATAACATTCTCATAGCCACAGTTCTGGTAAGAAACAGAGGCAGGATCCAAGTGCAGACAGTCTAATCTATAGCCCCCCCATTACCCCTAAGATGTGCAGTGAGCCCCGAGAATGCACATGACAGAATTTTACACAGTTACTTTTAGATGCAGATTGTAGCTCTTCAAGAAACACAGTTTAAATTTGTAGATAAAATAATAGTAATAGATCATCTTATATAAAAGTTTCTTTTTTTAAGATTTACTTATTTATACATACAAGCTGGGGTTACAGGCTAGAGGTGTGGGGCGGCGAGAGGGTTCACCAGAGACAGAGCGGGGAGCAGAACAGGCAGATCAGAAATACACTGCTGAGGGGAGCAGTGGGTGAGGCAGGAGAGGTCTGCCACACCATGTGGAATTCTCCCTGGCTGGGCTTCGAACTCGCGTCACCACTGCGACAGCTCCACAGCGCAGCGCTCAACCGCTGCACCACCAGGGAGGCCCTATAAAAGTTTCTTGAGACAAAGAAGTTCTGATTGTTATTAAATAGAACCATATTTTGCATAACTATCCTGTTTTTTATTCGAGAGATATTTAAAAACTAATAATTGGCTTGATCTGTAGAAAAAAGTCTAAGCTTCTAGTTTTATAACAATGAATTCTGCCTTATTAAAGTGCTTTTTTAAGCAAAAATATTTACAAGTTATATGATTCCACTTCTCGTTATAAAGATGCTTTTATCTTTTCTCTATCTTGTTAGGCTTCTATAAATAAAATACAACATGGGATTAACTCATATCAACATTGAAAATGTTGAAATAAAATATTTCAGTTTTGCAAACTCCAAAATTAAGATTATATTTTCAAGTCACTCAGCTTTTAAAAAAACTTTTCTAGAAAATAAGCTGTTGTGAGCTTAGTATTATGCATTATAATAAAGATGTGAATTTTTTTGAAATGTTTGTTATTTACAAGTTTCTCAAATTCCGAAAAAATATCTGAAATTGACCATTACCCATGTTTATTATTTCCTTTTGATTGTCTTTTTGTCCCTGAAATCCCTGAAATCATCCCTTAAAGAGTAAAGACAAAGGAAGAAGAATGAATAATGGGGCTGTTTTCTCTTGCTTGCCTCAGGGAGCTTGAGCTCCCATGATGGAATTCTCTAGAGAAACCAATGGCTGAAGTAGGATCTATTTCCAGTATAGACCCTGGTCAGATACCAGCATCCACAGTGCTGCAGCTGAAAAAAGGAGCCAGAATTCAAAGGCTTGAGCCAAGTGGAGCTGAACAACTAAGTTGAATTCTGCTAAGTCTACCCTGCCAGCAACCCTGTGGTTTGTGCAAAATGAGAAAGACAGTAAGGAGTTATTAGTCCAAAGGCAAAAAATAGTGCATAAGTGAAGGAAAATGAACATTGGGAGTTCTTTAAAAAGAAAAAAAAAGGCTTAACTGAAGAGACTTTTCTTTGAAGAATTTGAAGAATTTGAAGATAGGTGAATGTTATTGTGTGTTTGATGTAGGTCTTTGAGAGATTTAAAGAAAAGAGAAATCAAGAGTCAAAAGCTAATAGCTGATAAGTGAACGAATTTGTTGAGGTCTTCCTGGTGCAGAATAATCTGGTGATTGACAAGTGTTGTTTCCTGGTCCCTTTAATAATTTCTTCTAAAAACCAACATTTATGCTTGATGTACAGAACTTTACTAACATACTAGTGACAATGAAAATGTGTTCTCAGTAACACCCAAACACAAATTGAGTGTGATTTCTTATATCTTACTCTCTAAATTTAACGGAAATGTGGGACCAGCCTTGTAGGATCAAAATCATCAAGGATTTGATTTGTTTTCTTTGTAAGTATCAGTACCTCAGAGACACAAGGAGATAAGGGAGCTATGAACAAGTCAGAATCTATGGTGATTGGTCATGGGCCAAAATCTTGTGAGGATTGCTCTCATTCCAGACTTCCTGCAGTCATTTGATGGGAAGTGCTACTATAATAATCTTAAAGCCCTAAAAATTTGGCTTAGTTTTGAGATTTCTGCTCAATAGTACAGAACAATAATTTGTTGTTTGACCTGACTTTGAAAGCTTTGGTAGGAGTAGAAAATGTGACATTGATATTGATTTAATGAAAAGAGGATTTTTTGCGGGGGAGGGATTTTCATCTCACATAACTTGATGATTCTAGGAATGTTTTTGAAAGGAAGCAAACAATCAAACCCCACTCAATCCTGTACATTTAAGTGAAATTCAAGTAGCACGAACCTATTCAAATTTTCAGTATTATATGTTCTTTAGAACTTCAGGTTTTATTAATGTGCTACAGATAATATGAAACCCACCTATATAAAATTTAGCAAGCATCTTTTGAAATGCATAGCTGAGGTTGAAAGGAATGGAATTATCTGGAACCCAGAATCAAAACTGAGTCTCCATATGTCCAGGAATGGACAGGGTAAGGCTAACAAAGAGATAGCAGTCAAAACCTTGGCACCTAGGCACATGCATATTGAACCTAAGGCATCCTCTCCCCTCCCAATATAAAACCAGTGAAAGGATGAGTCAGAAAGGAAAAAAACCTATCGATCGCATAGGGAGATGCTACGGAAACTTGTCTGCTTCAACCTGGACTCCAAGTAGAACAAAATGTGATTTCTTTGATAGTTTGAAATTCTGGGCTCTGGCTCACATGGTTTGAAGTTCACATTTACATAGCTTCCTGGGCCTGGGAACTCCCAAGACACAGTTAGAAAATGAATGCTAAGGTAAATCAAAAAAAAGTAAAAAGATAGCAATCAAAAATTATAAAAATAGAGGCCTCCCTGGTGGGACAGGGATTAAAGCCTCAGCCCTATCAAGCTATTGCCAGCCACTGTGGCCCGAATTCCATCCCTGGCCAGGGAGCTTCCCACATGGTGCAGCAGACCTCTCCTCACCCACTGCTCACCTCAGCAGTGTTTTTCAGTAGATCTGCCTGTTCTGCTCCCCACTCTGTCTCTGGTGAATCTCCCCACCTACCTCCCCACCCCCACACTTCTGGCCTAGACCCTAGTTCTTGTATGCATAAATAAATGAAATAAATCTTTTAAAACATTATAAAAATATAAATATATATTATTATTTATATAAAAATATAACTAGTAAAACTTGAAGGTGAGTTTTAATAGATTAATAAAATAAATCTCTAAAGATTAGAGAACAAAAGTATAAAAAAGTACAAAAAGGGCAGAAATTGACACAATAATATTTGGAAAGAAAGGAAGACTTCACTACAGGTATAGTAAATTTGTTACTAGCACATCGAATGACTTTAGGGCAATAAGTTTGAAAAAAGTAAGAAAAGTTTACAATTTCCTAGTAAAACATCACTAAAACTAATGCACAAAGAATAAAAATAAGCATATATCTACAACTAATAAATAAATTGTCTCAAGAACAACAAAGCTAACAAAAGGAGAGAAAGGGAGGGAGGGAGCAAAGACAGACCAGATTTGATGTTATTTTTAAAAGTTTACCAAAAGAAGAATAAAAGCTGGATTTAGCCTGCTAATTTTTGTTTTAGGAGTTTTACATTATGATGTTATGATTATTAAGATAATACATGATGTTGTGACTTTATTGGGTGTGTTTCGGAATTTATGTGCAGTTTATCAATAGAAAAGCTATAGATGCACAGGAAGAGAAAAAAAAATGTATGGGAAAAAGAAACACCAAATTTCAGGCATTGGTAATGGGGAATTTATTTACAGAGAGCTATAGAGGAAAGAGGGCTTCAAAAGATACTGTAATGGTTTATTTCTTCAACTAAGTAATAGGTACATTAGTGTGCAAGTACTTATGCTAAGTAGTGGGTACAAGGTGTTCTTTATACCTTTGTATATATCTGAAGTAATTCATACTAAAAAAAAAATCATCTGAATTAAGGTGATTCATCACGTTCACAGTTTGAAAGAGAAAAATCATGTGATCACAGCAGTAGAGGCAGGAAAAGGCGATAAGATTAAACATTTCATCCATAGTTTGAAAAGACTCATCAAGCCATGAGTGTAAGAGAACATGCTTAAAGTGATTAAGGATATTAACAAAAAGCTACAGCAAACATTTTCAAGGTGAACGCTTAGAAAGAAAGATAAGACTGTCTTAAAACATTATACTGCAGGGCCTCTCTGGTGGCGCAGCAGTTAAGCGCTGCGCTGTGGAACTGTCGGCAGCAGCGATGTGGGTTCGACGCCTGGCCGGGGAGATTCCCACATGGTGCGGCAAACCTCTCCTGTCTCGCCCATTGCTCCCCTCAGCGGTGTATTTCCATTGATCTGCCTGTTCTGCTCCCCGCTCTGTCTCTGGTGAACCCTCTCGCCGTCCCACGCCTCTAGCTGTACCCCAGCTTGTATGTATAAATAAATAAGCCTTAAAAAAATAAAAATTAAAAAAAAACAAAAAACATTATACTGGAAATCCTAGCTAGGAAAACGAGACAATTTTTTTAAAAGTTATGAAGATCTGAAAAGAAGAAAAACATCTGTCACTACTTACAATTTGATTGCTTAGAATGAGCAGTCAAATGTATTTAATGACAGACAGAATCAAAAAGTGTTCAGAAACTTATTTGGTACTTGAACCATACAAAAAAATGTATTGCTTTTCGATATATCAGAAGCCAACAATTAGAAAATGCAATTTTCAAAATTATTTTATTATAGTAACAAAAACTTTAGAATTCTAGGAACAAAATCTAATTAAAGGCATATAAGGTGTTTACAGAGAAAAGTATAAAATCTTTATTGAAAGAAATCAGTAGAAAACTATACTATGTTCATGAATGTAATGAGTTGTTTTTCTTTTCCTTATTGATTTGCAGGATTCTTTATATTCTGGATGTGAAATCTTTACTGGTTTTATACAATGCACATGTTTTCTCCCAACCCATGTCATTATTCTGATAAGTCTTACCAACTTAATCTTTCAATCAAATTTATTTTTAGACAAAATTTGAGGAGGGCCTTTGGTAGAATTTTACAAACTAGGTTTAAAATCCACATGAAAAAGCAAATGGCTAAGAATAGCCAGATCTAGTTTGGAAAGGAATAAGATGGAAGAGGCTTATCCTATCTAGATGCCAAATTTTTTTTAAAATACAGTAATTAAAACAGTGTGGTATTGTCATACATATAGTCACATAGACAAGTGTTTTTAACTAATAGCCAGAAACAGACACATTCATACATGGATCATCTTATGCAACAGAATTATAATAGTAATTCTTGTATGATTGGCCATATAAAAAATTAATTAAAATCAGATCTGTATCTCCTTCTTTATACAAAAAGTCTGCCTAAGTGTGAAAAGCAAAGTTTTAAAAATTTTTATAAGAACAGGGAGGAAAGGGTCCTCCCTAGTGGTGTGAGGGGTTAAGTCTCAACACTATGAAACTATCAGCAGCCACTGCAGTGAGTTCGATTCCCAGCCAGGGAACTTCCCACATGGCACAGCAGACCTCTCCTGTCTCGCCCACTGCTCCCCTCAGCAGTGTATTTCAGTCAATCCACCTGTTCTGCTCCCCACTCTGTCTCTGGTGAGTCCTCTCACCCCCACCCCACACTCTGGCCTACATAATGTATGCATGAATAAATAAGTCTTTAAAAAAAAAAGAACAGGGAGGAATGTATTTCAGTAGATTTATATAAAATAGATTTTCTTTAAGAAGACATAACAATACAACTCATCACAGAAGAAGCTGATGATTCAATTATATTAAAATTTAAAACTTTTATTTAACAAAAAGACTATTACAAAGTGAAAGCATGACATGGGTTGGGAGAAAATATGTGTATTGCATAAAACCAATAAAGAGTTCACACCCAGAATATAAAGAATCCTGTAAATCAATAAGGAAAAGAAAAACAACTTGATTGAAAGATGGGCAAGAATATGAATAAATAATTCACACGAGGAAATCCAACAGCCAATATACATATGCAAATATGACGAACCTCACTAATCATGGAAATGTAAAGTAGAACTAAATGAAATGCATTTACTCCTACCAGACAGGCAAAGATAAAGTGCCAGTCAGTAATACATAGTGACAAGAAATGTGGGGGAACAAGAACTTACCTATCTAGCTGATGAGAATATAGATTTATAGAACAAGTCTAAAGAACAATTTAGCCATACATAATAAAAGGAAGTTGCACATACTCTACAATCACAGAATTCTAAGTGTACACCATAGAGAAACTCTCACACTTGTTCCCAAAGAGATTTATAATGTTCGCAGCAACACTCTTTGTAATAACAAAAATAAATGTCCTAAATGTCCATTAACAGGAGAATAAGCAAATTTTGACATATCCCTTTCCAGAGATAGTACATAACCATCAAAATCAATGAACAAGAGCTCTATGAGACAATAAAAAATGATCTCAAAAACGTAATGTGAGAGGGAAAACAGACAAGTTGCGATCACATGCAGTAGGGTAACATTTCCATAAAGTTCAAGGCATGCAAAATGATACCATGCATTATTTACCATTACATCCATACATATGGAGAAAATGTAAGAAAACACGTGGGGAAATGCTCCCCACTTAATGCAGTATCGTGATCACCTCAGGAGAGCAGAGGAGGAAAAGGAATGAGGAGATCCAGTTACATCAGTAATGTTTTATTTGCTAAAATTTAATTCTAGAGCTGTTTTAACAAAATATTAAGATTTTATAAAGCTGGGTGATAGAAATGCTTTCTACATCGTCTCTCTGTATTTTGATCCTTAAAGTAGTTCATAACTTTGAAAGATGTATATTCTCTCTCACCAAGCTCCCCCCAATGAGGCGCTGACATTTATTCTCCTGCCTTGCCATTTGTAGATGATTATCCGCCTACAAAAGGAAATCCAGGAACTGAAGGATGAACTGGCCATGGTCACTGGGGAGCTGAAGACAGAGGCACTCACAGAGGCAGAGCTGCTTCAGTAAGCCTGTGGACTTTTTCCTTTTTCTTTCACAGGGAAAGTTTGTGTTAACTTCTTTGTTGGCTTTAATGTTATGAATTCACCTCAAAGCACGAAGGTCTCCTGGGACAGTCTGAAAATTGCATTTAGGCGCCAGTTAAGAGTGGCGGCTTTCCATGAAAAGCTGGATAAGGCTGGCAGTGTTTTTGCCGCCTCAGCTTTGAGGAAGTAAAGAACAGAGCATAGAGAGGATGGGAATATCCTTCTCATGCCAACTGAAGAAAAAGGATTGTATAATAGTCATGCAATTTTAAAACATATACCCCAGACACTCTTACTGTGGGTCTCAGATTGAAAAGAATTCAAGAAACGTCCTTTGTATTAAACAGCATCTTGCTGTAAGCACCAATTTATCCCCTGCCAAAGTAAGCTGTCTCCTTTAATAAATAGATGGCCCATATATTATAGTTCAAACACTTGAAATGGGAATGAAAGCAGGTATTCAGGGCTTTCCACGGGGCGGCACCCTTCAGAGCCTTTGGATTTGCAGCCATATGGCATATCAGGGGCACAACTTGCTCTCGTTCCCTCTCTGATCATGAGCCACAGTGTGGGCTTTCTTGTTTCTGTGCTGCTTATTAAGCATACGTGGAGTGACAGTAACGGCCTGGGCTTAGCAGGCAGTGGTATTCCCTATTTCCAAATAGGAAGCAGAGTTACACAAGATTTTTCTAAAGGTATGTTGTCATTTCAGCTTACCCTTGCTAAATAGAGAAAATGGTAAGTAATAGAGGTGATAAAAAGTATTTTCTTTAAACTATTTTCTGGCTGCCTCTAGAGGTAGGTCTAACACTTGCGAAGCCTTCAGCAAGGTTTCTGTTATACTCAAAGCTTTCACTCCTCTAGGATGGATTTCCTAATTCTAGAATACTGTATTTAGTAATATGATAGGCCTCTAAGGCTTTTCTTACAAAACTGCTTTGAGCCGTGTATGCAGTTCAGGTGAAATATATTGTCAAATTCACATTTTTAAGACCTTCATGTCATTCCTTGAAATAGCTGGGGATATTTTAGCTATTGAGAAACCCAAGTTGAGAATTTATTCACTATTCCCTCAAAGAAAGAAATGACTGATCATTATCTTTGAACATGTCTTTTCAGAATTTTGAACAACAGAGTCCAGCTAGGTAAACAAAGCCATTCTAGGGCTCTCAACAAAATGTATTTAATGGAGGAAATTATAATACAGGAGATGGGACTGTGGGAATAATGCAGCATCCCAGAAATCAGGAATAGCAGCAACTCCTACACCTTAGGACTGAGGGGACATTGGTAGAGGTTGTTACCAAAATCTCAGCCCGGCGCTGAGTAGCAAGAGCTCCGCCATGATGAGTTCTACTCAGTGTAAGTTGGGGACACTGAAAAGCTACAGGTGCTTTAGAGACATCACCCCAATGAGAAATCCTGGCTTCTCTTTCACCTCTTACCTTCTAGTCCTACAGCAGTGCATTCTATTAACTGAACTCACCTAGAACCACTTGTTAAAGGAGCCAGGGGATGGAGTTTTCAATGATGCAGAGCCAAGTCGGGGAGGGTGAAAGTTGTATCTAAGGATGAACAGAGAGAGTGCCAATTATCAAATAAATGTGTTTTCTCTAATTCCCATGTATCCCTCATGTTCTTCAGGAGGCTAAGTTTAAGGGTAAGATTCTGAAGTAGTAGTTTCAAGATATCAGATAGAGTAAGTATATGCTCCACATTCTCTCCCATGCACCAAATGGGGAATTATTAAACTTATATAAAGAAACACATGACTCTCTAGTCTCAACAGAAAACAAGAATTAGATTTCTCAAGGGACTGGAGGCTTCAAGGAATTCCTGACAGTCTGGACAAGAGAAAAAGATAGATCAAGATACAGATGAAATACAGAGAAAAGGATAGAACCCACATCTAGAAGTGGTGGAACCCTGGAGCAGAGGAGGGGGAGGAACAGCCAATGAGAATTTGGCAGAGATGCTGTAAGGGCAACAGTTTGACCTATGCACCCTTCTGTATCCCTTCTTCCTTTCTCCACCCAGTGTTTAGGATGGAGAAATAGGGACAAGCCTTAGGTAGCTGATGTGTGGGACAAAGAGAGAGCAGAGAAGCTCTGAAGACTAGCTACCTGGTCTACAGCTCTGCCTATCCTCTCTTTACATGAAAAATGGAAGTGTAAGCACCCACACCTGCTTCAGTCCCACAGCCAAGACTGGCTGCCTGAACTGAGATAGCTGAGTCTAAAAAGATGAGCTCAGTCAGGACTGACTTAGAAATATGAGAACTGTCAACATCGAGAAAAATAACAAGAAAATAGTAATTTTAAAAAAAGAACAAAAGCATTTACACCTTGGAGGGTTTCACAACTAAACTTTACAAGAAGAGTGATTAGTAGCTTTAGCAATATAAAAGATGGTACGACAGCCACGAAACAACAGGAGCTTACTTTTTATAAAGAAAGAATCAAGAGGTGATCTTGAAGTGTCCCCAACAAGACTCTTGTCTTCTCCCTCTTTTTATTTTTCTTTTCCATATTATGTTTATTGAAGTAAAGTAGGTTTCCATCTTTGTATCAGCTCCAGAAGTTATACATTCAAACCTCTACAAATGTATACTTGCCCCAGCAATCTTCCACCACTGGGCCCTCTGGACCCCTCCACTCCCCTGTTCCATCCTACCATCCTCTCCCTGTGATTGCCTCACTTTTGAAGTCACATGTTAGCATTTTATGATTGGTTAGGTTTTGACTGACCCTTTGTTATAGCTCTCTGTACTTCACATATATGTAAATCATCCTATATATGTGTTTTTCTTTGACTTATTTCACTTAGCATTTTTGTCTGGCAGGGGCAAAGACTGAATGAGCCTCTTAGATCAATTTGTTCCTGAGTTTCTTTTTTTTTTTTTTAAATATTTGTTTATTTATACATACAAGCTGGGGTACAGGCCAGAGGTGTGGGGCGGCAAGAGGCTTCACCAGAGACAGAGTGAAGAGCAGAACAGGCAGATCAGAAAATACACTGCTGAGGGGAGCAGCGGGGGAGGCAGGAGAGGTCTGCCGCACCATGTGGGATTCTCCCTGGCTGGGCGTCCAACTCGCATTGCGCATTGCCGACAGCTCCACAGGGCAGCGCTCAACCACTGCGCCACCAGGGAGGCCCAGTTCCTGAGTTTCTGAGACATCAGACTGGGAAAATATGAGAACTATAGGGCAGGAGTGGGGAAATATGAAATACAATATATATAGAAAATGCTATAGAGTATAAGAAAGAATGAGAAAAATTAGCTTATCTGCTTTTTGATACTTGTATTCTGTTGTGTATATACACCACTTTTTTTTAATCATTCATCTCTCATTGGGCATTTAGGTTGTTTCTGTAATTTGGCTGTTGTATATAGTGCTACAATGAGCATAGGAGTGCATAGATACCTTCAAATTAGAGTTTTGCATTTTATACATAGGAGTGGAGCTGCTGGATTTTATAGTATATTTTGAGACGCCTCTATACTTTTTTCCATAGGGGATAGACCAATATACATTCCACCAAAACTGTACCAGGGTTCCATTTTCTTCACACTCTAACCAACATCTGTTGTTGCTAGTCATTTTGATATGGGACATTCTCACAGGTATGAGATGGTATCCCATTTTGGTTTTGACTTACGTTTTCCTGACGATAAGTGAAAATGAATGTTTTTCACATTCTTATTGGCCATCTGTATGTCTTCTTTAGAGAAGAATTGATCAACATAATTCACCACATCAACAAACAGAGACAGAAAAACCATATGACCATATCAACAGATAAAAGAGACAGTATTTGACAAGATTGAATATCCATCTATCCTAAAAACCTTTAATGTGGAGGTGGAAGGAACATATATAAATATAATAAAAGGCCACATATGACAAAACCATAGTGAACATCATATTCATTGGTGAAAAATTGAAGGCTTTTCCTCTAAGATCAGGTACACGACAAGGATGTACACTTTCACTGCTACTATTCAACATAATATTGGAAATCCTAGCTAGAACAATTGGACAAGTGAAAGATATGAAAGGAATCCAAATCAGAAAAGAAGTAAAATTATTACTATTTGTAGGTGACATGATGACATGTATATAAAATCCCAAAGATGTCACTGAAATTGATTAGAAACAATAAATCAGTGTGGTAAAGTGGCAGGTTGCAAAGCCAACCTACAAAAAATCAAGTGCAAACAAAAATCCTATTTGCAAACAAAGAACTAAACAAGAAATTAAGAAAATAATCCCCTTTATTAGTTCATCAAAAAATATTAAATACCTCAGAAAAAATTTACCTTAATGGGATAAAGACTTTTACAATAAAAATGATAAGACATTGTTAAAAGAAGAAGACACAAAAAAGTGGAAAGATTACTCTGATCATGGATTGGGAGAATTAACATAATTAAAACGGCCACCTTACCCAAAGCAACATACAAATACAATGCAGTCCCATCAAAGTCCAATGGAATTAATCAAAGAAATAGAACAAAGAGTACTGAAATGCATATGGAATCACAAAAGACCCTGAACAGCCAAAGTAATCCTGACTGAAAAGGGGAAGAATGAAGGTATCACACTCCCAGATCAAACTAATATACTGCAAAGCTATAGTAAACAAAACAGTATGGTGTTTGACTGAAAATAGACATAGACCAGTGGAATAGAAAGCTCAGAAATAAACATACATTTATATGGATAGATAATCTACAACAAAGAGACCAAGAATATACATTAGAGGAAGGAATTTCTCTTATTCAAATGGTGTTAGGAAACCATCCACATGCAAAAGAATGAAATTAGACCACTATCTCACAACATAAACAAAAATCAGTTCAAAACGGATTAAAGACTTGGGCATAACCCATAAAATACATAGAAGACAACGCAGGAAAAACACTCTGAGAAATTGGCTGCAGGGATATCTTTGGAGATTCCATTTCAATGACAAATGAAACAAAAGCAAAATAAACAAGTGGAACTACATCAAACTAAAAAGCTTCTGCACAATGAAATAAACTGTCCTTAAAATGAAAAGACACCCTGCTCAATTGGAGAAAATATTTGCACATTATACTTCTGACAAGAGGCTAATATCCAAGTTCTACAAGGAACTCGTTAACTCAACAGAAAGAAAACAAAAATTTAATTTAAAAATGAGCAGCAATAATTAATGCTGAGCTCAGAAATCATGTAAAATTAGTTCATATGCTAATAAGTAAACTTCAACAATTCCCAATGAAATGGTTTCTCTGCAATCAGGATAAATGCACTATTCAGCATTATATCTTTTTAATTTCTAATCAACCATTAGGGAAAACAAATATTGCAAACAATATCCACCCGTCAAAAACAAAGCATGAAGTTTCACGACAATCCAGTAGGTTTGGCACTTTTTCATACTGACAGAATATTCAGATGATCTATCTGTTTTGTTGTTACTGTTTTTGTGATATCGTTGTTGCCATTATGTTTTGCCGTTATTAGCTAGAATGAATATGGTGCAACTTAAAATTCATCAGACTTAAATAGCCTTTATCATCTTAAAGTAAAAAAAGATAAATTAAAATTTCCTCCTAAGGTAGTGCTACTGTGTAATATCATTAGTCTGTGCTTCTTTGTCTTCTAGGGCCCCTGGACATTTGCTTAGGAATGTGAATGAGTTTTAGTCCTCTCAAAGTGACCAGATCCCCTGGGTGGTGGAGGTGGGATGGGGTGTGGAGATAATGGTGTTGAGGAGAGGAAGAGTACCACAGCTTGACAGCACAGACTGGCAGAAATATTCTAGCTCTGTGCCACTTCTCTGTCCTGCAGCTTCCTGGGTTTATGCTGACTGGAATGGCATAAAGACATTCCTGTATGGAATTTTATGAAGGAAGTTAGAGAGTAGATATTTAATAGATATGACATTCTGTGTAGTGTGCATTGGAAAGTTGGAGATGTCTATTAGTATCTAGCCATATCAATTTTTTTGAACTATTTCCCAACATTCAGTTCTCAATGTAAATATTTGTTGCATTAACTTGGACGCTGCAATTGAAGAGGATTTCAGATGTCAGCCTCTTGTTATTGTGATATTTTTAGTTTACATCCTTTTTTTTTTTTTTTTTGGCCTGGGTAAATTTAAAAAGACACAGCTGGATAAGACCGCATATCCAAGTTAATGTTTATATAGAACTTCTTGGGTGAAGATTTGATTCTGATTGATTCTTTAAACACTTCTTGCTTCTTCTGGTTAAAAAAAAAAATATTTAGGCCTGTAGATCTCTGGCTGGTTTGAAGCAAACCTGATCCAAATCTAAATGAGTAGAATATCTGTATAGCAGCATTTTTCTCCTGAGATTGAACTGAATTAAATCTTATGGGCTCAAGGTTGCCCCAAATAAACTTCTAAATTTCTGAATCCTTCCAAACATCTGGAGTATTTTCTTTCCCCACCTCTCACCAAGTTTTACTGAAATATGATTGACTAATAACTTTGTGTAAGTTTAAGGTGGACAATATGATTTAATAAATGTATATATCGTGAAATGAGTACTATAATAATCTCATTTATATCTCCTTATATAGTTACCTTTTTGTGTATGTGGTCAGAACATTTAATTAAGATCTACTCTTAGCAACTTTCAAGCACACATCACAGTCTTATTAGCTATAATCGCCAAGCTGTACATTAGAACTCCAGAACTTACTCATCTTCTAAAAAGATATTTGTACTCTCTGACCAACATCTTACCAGTCCCCCTACCTTCCAATCCCTGGCAAAGACCAATCTATAATCTGTGCTTATGGGTTCAACTTGTATTATATTCCAAAGTAAGTTATACATTATTTGTCTTTTTCTGACTTATTTATCCTATACCATTATTTTTGTAAATCAGTTAACTCATACCAGAATTTATTGATGCATATATTAGATGCTAATTGTTTTAATAGATGCTTTGGGGAATTCAGGCATAAGGAATACAGAATATAATTCCAAGGAGTTATACTTTCATTGAAGAAAAATGCACATACATAAATACACACACACACATACACACACACCTATATATGACAGAGAATAAGGCAGTATAGTAATGCAAAGTATAAATGGACACTGAGAATTTTAAAACCTTAATCATAGTTCTAACTCTACTTAGGAGGAGGAGGGAAATAACAGGAGACGAGGATGGAGACACTAGCTAGCAAGGATCTCTATTGAAATTGCCCTGGCAGGAATCTGGAGTTCTCATGGAAGAACCAAATTAGATTAGGATTCTATTAGAATAGAATTAGACATGTAAATAGTGACCTCATTATGGGTTATGAATACAATATGTGGAGAAGCTATTATTTAATTTTGGTGACTAAGAAACTGTGATTAGAGTGTATTGTAATTCACTTACTCTGTAATGTTCCTTTATGCTCATCAATATTCTGGGTGCTAGAAATACAGGAATGAACAAAACAAAGTCCTTGGCCTCCTGGAGCTTTCAATCTAGTGGGAAGAAAGATAATACAAATGATAAAAAACTAAAAATTATAGCATTTCAGAGAACAGAAAGTACAGAAAGAAAAATAAAACAGGAGTTGCAATTTTAACACAGTAACAAAGAATTTACGTAAAAGCTTTTTTAGGACTACTATTTTAATAGCAATGAGTAGAAGTAGCTGGCATGAGAAATGAGGAAGGTATTTTGACAAAGGAAAAGACTTGAGTAATGGCAGTGGAAACAAAGGCAGAGATAAATCTGTAGAAGTGGTGGCTTCAAGTCTAAAAGGTAAAGAAGGGAGAGTAGTCAAAGCTCAAGACTTTAAAATGGATTATCAAGGTTGAAAAAATTGAAAAAAAAAAAGCCTGGTTGAGTATAAGAAATATTCAGTTTTTTAACATGATGAAGGAATTCATTATGTGTGGTTGAATTCTAGAACCTAAGAGAAAGTTAAGGTTGAAGATTTCAATTTTGGAGTGACTAGAATTGAGTTGCTGTAATACTGAAGTCAGGACCAACAGTCAGTTTGGAAATTCTCTAATCTAGTTTGAAGTAGGATCCAGAGGACCACATCTTCCTACTTTCAAACTTACTAAAGGTCTCTTGCCAGCTGAAGTTTTCTTTTCACTTACCCACATCACCCCCCAACCCCTACCCTTAATTCTATTTATTTACAATTAAATATCCCATTCATGGGACATTTTCCAATGGGAAGAAAAGTCTCCCTTTATAAATCAGAGTATTAATAGTAAACAGCATGGAAAGATGAAGCATAATATCAACAACTTATCTCAGTGTATTTGTGAAGTTGACAAATATTTCAGACACAGGTGACCAAAGCTCACTCAAGAGAAAAAGAGAACCTTGACAGTTATATCCATGTAACAAGGTGATTTTTTAGTTAAAACCTCCCAAAGAGAATTCTAGGCCCAGATAACATCACCTAAAACTCTGCCAAATATTTAAATATTTAAAAAATAATACCAATTCCATGAAAACTTTTCCATAAAACAGAGGAGGGAATAATTCCCAGCTTATTTTACAATGCCAGTTCTACTCCATATCGAAACAGAGAAATACATTATAAGAAAAGTTAATTACAGATCAATATCCTCTATAAATAAAAATATTTAATAAAATATCTGCAAATCAAGTCCAACAAAATTTTAAAAATTAATAAATTATAACCATGTGGTGATTATCCCAGGAACGCAGTTCTGGTTTAATGTTTAAAAATATGTAATTCACCATATCAACAAACTAAAGAAAAACGCCATTTGATTATTTAAATAAATGCAGGTAAAGCATTTGACAAAGTTTAACACCTACTCATCTATTAAAATAAAACTTTTACAACCCGATAAAGGATATCTACCAAAATAAATGATTGCTAGATGATGATGGTAATGATGATGATGATGATAGAAAAATAACTATCTATATAACATAATAATTAACATCAAAAGAAAAAATTATTTCTCCTAAATTGGAAACAAGCAGTAATATCCTTTCTTGCCACTTCTAATATAGCATCATTCTAAGGGATCTAGCCCGTGCAGTAAGGCAAGAAAAATAAATTTAACACATAAAGAATTGAAAAGCAAATAATAAAATCATCTTTACTCACAAACAACATAATTGTCTATGTAAAAAATCCCAAATAATCTACAAAAATAAAATGGTTCTATAATTATAAATGAGTTTTAAGGTTGTAAGGATTCAAGGTCAATATATAAACTCAATGGAATTTCAATTTACTAATAATGAATGATTAGAAATCAAGACTTAAAAAAAGCATCATTTCTACTAGCATCAAAAAACATAAAATACTTATAAACAAATATAACAAAATATGTGTAATATTTAGATGCTGGGAACTATAAAATGTTGGTGAGAAAAATCAAATGACACTTAATTCAGAGATAGGCTATGATCATGGATTGAGCTATTCAGTGTTAAGAAATCAATTCTCCCAAAACAGATTTATAGATTTAATTTAAACCCAATAAAAATCCTAGCTGGCATATTTTGTGGGAATATTAGCAAGCGAGTTCTAAATTTGCATAAATACAAAGAACCTAAAATAGTTAAAACTTTGCACAAGAGGAGCAACCTGTGTCTTATGCCATAAACAAACATTTATTTGAAATGATTCATAGACCTAAATGTAAAACCTAATATATATATGTATATATATATATATAACTTCTAAAAAATAGGAGAAAACCATTGTTATTTTGAGTTACACATTTTGTGGAATGTAAAAAACACAAACCATAAGAGAAAGAAAATGATAGATTGAATTTCATCAAAAGTTCAATGAGTGCTCTTTTAAAGACACTGTATGAAAATTTCAAAATCACAGACTAGAAAAAAAATTTTAAATACATATTTGACAAAAATCTTGTATTCAAAAACCTTTGAATTCAATAAGAGCAATAACAGTGTTTGAACAGACATCATTGAGAAGACATGCAGATACAAATGTCTTCATGAAGTACATGAAAGCAAATTAAAATTTTCATGAGATAATACTATGCAGTTATTAGAATAGCTTTTAAAAAATGACAAGTGCTGTGAGGATGAAAGACTGAAACTCGTACAGTTTGGGTGAAGATAGGATATATTCCCTCTTTGGAGAAACAGTTTGGCTGTTTTGATTGCATTAAACCCAACAGTTACCATAAACCTAGCAATTCCATTATTGGAATCCTACTCAGTAATAAAAATGAAATAAACTATTGATGTATTCTACAGCTTGGACAAATCTCAAATACAGTATGCTAAGTAGCAGAAGCCAAATACAGAAGGCTACGTCCTCCATACTATTTATGTGACATTCTGTTAAAAGCAAAAATATAGGAACATAAACCAGATTAGTTACTGTCAAGGCAGCTGGTGCAAAAGAGAACTGATTACAACAGCAAGAGCAAGAGGGAATTGTTTAGGGTAATGGAAATATTCTATACCATGATTATAGTGATAGTTACATAATTGTTCACATTTGCCAAAATTGATAATGCTATACATCGAGAGAAGGCAAATTTTATATTTTACTATCTTTAAATTTCACCTCAACTAACCTGACTTTGAAGAATTGGGAAAATATGTTTGACAAAAAAAAACATAAACATAAAATTAAAAGACTAGCCATTAAAGCAAAACAAACAAAAGTGTACAGTGAGTACTTTTCCTCTGGGTAAAAATTTACCATGATCAGCTTAATAATGGCAGATTTTAAATTTTGCTATCTTTAAATTTCACCTCAACTAACCTGATTTTGAAGAATTGGGAAAATATGTATGACAAAAAAATAACATAAACATAAAATTAAAAGGCTAGTCATTGAGTAATCCAAAGCAAAATAAAATAAAAGTGCTCAGTGAGTGTTTTTCATCTGGGTAAAAATTTACAGTGATCAGCTTAATAATGGCAAATTAGCTTTGAGTATGAGCCCCTCAGATGACCCAAATACATCTCTTGTAATTAATTAGTATATACACACACATTGAGGAGAACTTCCTCCATATCCCACTCTGCTACCAACCCTACATTTCACCCTGGTGTATACCCAGCCCCTCCTTCCTTCCTGTCTCATAAAGAACACGTCCCTCCTCCTGCCCCAGCTCAGCTCACCAACTGTGCCCAATCCCAGGCCCTTATGGGTATGATCTCAGGACCCTCTCCTATCCTTTTATTTTTTATTTTGTCTTCAATTTCTTCTTGTCTGCTGGACTCTTATTAGTATTTGAATGGACTCTGCTTTTCTCCATATTTAAAACCAAAATACTCTCACTGGCCCCAACCTTACTCCCTGCCTACTGCTCATTTTCCTCTCTTTTAAGTTTGCTTTCACTCATAGTCTCCATTTGCTTCCCTCTTACTCACTCCTCCACACACTCCAAACTAGCTTTTGCCTATCACACTGAAGTATGCTTACAGTAATTGATAACTTGTGGGTGGATAAATGGCCTAATTCAGTCCTCATCTCTCTTGACCCCACAGCAGGGGCCCACACTATTGAGCAACATTCTTTTCTTCCCATCTCCTGGCTACTCCATGGCTGCCTGGACCAGATTATCTTCCTTTCACGCTGGCATTCCTCAAGGCACTGTCCTAGGACTCTTCTCCTTTTACTTTACACTTTTCCCTGGATGACCTCGTCAACATCTCAGTTGCCATCTGAAGCTGATGATCCATATTTATTTTTCTAGCCCCTACTTATCTTCACTGACTACCACACTCATTGATTCCACTGCTTGCCTGACCGTTGACCCAAACTCACCATGTCCCAAATTGAATTCTTCCTCGTCTGTCTCCAGATCTCATTTTTGCCACCATGGAACCCCTGCATCTCCCCCATCAGTGACTGTCTCTGTAAGCATTAGTTTCCCAGTCCAGAAACTTAGCAGTGACTTGTGATTCTGTCCATTTCTCATCCCACAGATCCTATCCTGTTGACTATCTGCACAACATGTCCTGTATCTGACTGCTCTACACCATCTTCTCTGTGACCACCCTTTTCCAAACAAATGTCATCTCTTGTCTGTATACTGAAAGGGTGAGTGGGCTCCTAATGGGTTTCCTTGAACCAACTTTGTTCTCTACATCTTCCTTGCAGCCAGAATATTCCTTTTTAAAAGTGCACTTCTTGTCATTTCATTCTTCTTAAAACCAATGGCATCTGTCTTCCCCTTGTTTTTTTTTTAATTATTATTTTTTTTATTTTAATTTATTTATATATATGTTGCACCATTGTTCATGTTTTACACTGTTTTCTTTCCTCAGGTGTAGACCCCAAGAATTTCCACCACCAATTCCCCCTTGTTTTGGGGAAAAACAAAAGTCCTTCATATTAGCTGGAAGAGTCTGCCTTATCTGATCCTTTTCTATGTTTTCAGCCTCATTTCACATTTTTCTCCACCTTGCCCCTTTACTTCAACACTGATCTGTCACTTCCTCAGATGTTTCATGCTGTCTCTCATCCTGGGGCATTTACATGTATGATTGTTTCTGAATTCTCACTGGGATGATGTATGTATGCCTGGACACACACATATGTGCATGTATGGCTTTGTTTGTTCTACTGATCCTTCAAATTTCAGTTCAAATTGTTCTTCCTCAGAAAGTCTCTGTGCCAGACATCCCCAAGTAAATTGTGACTGTGCTACACGTTTTTTCTGTTCTTCTCCTTCAGAGTGCTTATCTCTGTTTAGGTACTTGCAGCACTGTTTGATTGTTTTCTGTGTCCCCAATCATAGTGAAAGATCTGTGATGGCAGGAGTCATGTCTGCTTTAAATAAATGTCCACAATACCTTTATTTGTGTCATTGTGTGGCACATAAACAAAGAACATGCAGTTAATGATAATGCAGCAGGGATTATGCATTAGCTATATGAAAACCCAAGAGTGAAAAAATTGAAACTCTTTGGCTCATGACCACGTAATTAATACAACTTAAAGTATTGCACCATTGAAATCCATCCATGCAGGTAGGTGTTACCTTAAGTAAATGATGCCCTACTTTGATGTACATTTTCCCAAATGGGAAATGGTTCCTGCAGAGACCTGGGATAGTGGCCAGGGCAGCCTCTACTCCTGCTCTTTAGCATACCCTCTTGCTCTATTTATGGCTCCTGCTGAGGAATAACCTCATTTGTCCAGGCTGAAATACAGGTTGAGCTAGAGTTGACCCTAAAGCCTTAACAGTATGTGCAAAATAGAGGATGGTGTTTCATTTTCTGTCTTCTGATTTTACTATATATTTGGACATACTTGGAAATTGTTATCTGATTGTATCTTTTATTCTTTATAGAATTAAATAGTTTAAGACTGAATATTATTTAAAATAAAACACAGTGTTATCAAATATACAAAGAATGGTTTCAAAAGGACATAACTATATTGATAAAAGATTTATTGATGTCCAAATTTCTGTTGAGTGCAAATAAGTAGACCTAAAGGACAAATCTTAAACCCTTATTTTCCCACCAAATAAATCTCACTTTGAAATAGAACTAACTTATACCTTTTTATTCATTTTTTTCCATTGAGTAAACATGGATCGAGTACTGATGATAGCTTGTCAGGCACTGTCTAAGGAACTGGGGAGCTCAGAGACAAACCAAATGGTCCACAGGTGGCTGATGGTGGGGAAGAGGGGCAGACAACCAGACATACATGGTGTTGAACGTCTACAGTAGACACCTGGGTCCAACATGGGATGGAGGAATGTTTTGAAAAGAACTGGGAACAGGGAGGAAAGACTTTATAGAGGAAGTGACATACAGAAAATCCATCAGTGCTTTCATCGCTTCAAAGGAAGCATTTAAAGGTGACTTCAGGAGAAGTCATTTCCACCATATTAATATGCAGTTCACTTTTTTTTACTAGACTAGTCTAATAAAAGTTTAATAGGGTTCAGTTCCTCAATATGTTTGAACTGTATTAGAATCATAAAGCAAAGTTCAAGTATAGATATGGGGACTGTCTTGAATCTGAAATTTGATAACTTGTTCCCCAAAGTAGAAGACAGAATAATTAAAATCAAGACCATTGTATGTCATTGAAGAACCACCATCACCATGATTAACAGTCTTGCAATGTAGCTTTCAGGCTATTTTAGAAATAAAATGAAGCAAGCAAGCAAATAAATAAATACCTCACAATAGTTGAATTAATACAGCCCTAGTGAGAATTAGATACCGAACCATTTTTTTGTTTGTTTTAGGGAGAGTCCCGTTCAGTACTTAATTCTGGATCCATAATACTTTATACTTTTTATGTTTGGTTTATTGTCACTGGCCTCCAAAGCATTTTTATTTGTAAAACCACTATTAAAAATATATTTCAAAATTATACTTAAGTTGTGTAATCCATGACATGATGAGCTCTCCTGGTTGTTCTCTGGAAGTGTCTTCCACTTGGAGATAGGGAGGAGTGGAATTCAGAAAACCATACTCAAGGATGAGAGCCAAAGCTAAAGAGTATAGATGAGGTTAGAGAGAGGGCTAGGAGGTAGGAGGAGAGAAGGAGGGGGAAGGAGGGAGACAAGAATAATCTCCTGAAAATTATTTTTGAAGTATGACTGAAACTCCATCCTATGCCAGATTGCCATTAGAAAAATGAAAACACTCTCAAGAAGTCTGTGTCTAATTTCTTGTCTTTGTGGATAATTTGTGCAATGACAATGATATTGGCCACCGCTCACTATCCAGAATCTCCACCCGTGACTTATAAAGGCTCCGCATGCTCTGGGCCCCGGCCACCTCTGGGGCCTCGTCCTGCCCAGTCTTCCCCTCCCGCAGTCTGGCCTTCTCACCATCCCTCCCCAGAAACTCTCCTTCCTCACTTCATTATTCAAATGTCACGTTATCAGACAGACCTTCTCAGGTCACCTTATCTAAAATAAACCCTCTCCTGTCACTCTTTATTCCCTGTGTGCTGAGTCATGTTTCTTAATAGCAGCAACATCCTATTTATTGTTTAATTTGTTTAATTGCCTGGAAACAATAACATTTTCTGCCCGCCCAACTTCATGAGGGAGCTTCTTGGAAACCAGGACTTAATCTATTATGTCTTTGCAACCTAAAATAATGCTTGATCCACAGTATTAGTTGAATGACTCAGTGAACACCCAGTTTCACGTTCTGTGTCCTCTATGGCTTCTTTCATTTTACGTCTTCCTTCACTTTTCATCTCTAGGGCCTCTATTCACAGCTGTCCCAAGAGTGTTTGGTAAAGACAAGGGCCCTCAAAGCTAGGCCCTATTGATGAAAAGTACTTCCTAACATTCAAATTCAATACGCACTGGTTTGGTATCCACACTCATTGGATGAGTGTGAATGACTGAGGAATTAACGGAATTTGCCCACAAGAACTTTTTAGACTTTTCCCAGAGTTGCTAGGATCAAACAGAGAAAATTTATTTGAATGGACTGGGCGTCCAAAGACTGGAATTCTAATCTTGACTCTTCTAGTCAAGTTAAGATCAGTTATCATAAAATGTTCATTCCACCTCAATCTTCTAAACTTACCTGGTGACCTTGCAAATTATATTATCTCTCTGCATCTCAGTCACTCATCTGTAGTGTGAGCATAATAATGGTACCTACTCACACTCACAGCGCTGGTATGAGGATTGATGCAGTAACTCACATTATGCACTAAACACAATGATTGTCATCATATCATCATCATCATCCTAATAATTTCCCTATGATTCCTTGATACAATTTTTGTTGCTGCTAAGGAATCTACTCACTTATATATTTTATCAGGTTTATCTACTAGGAACTAAGGAACAATTCATGTTTTAATGTTTAAAACATTTTATGCTTAAAACATTTTAATGTTTAAACATTCTCTTTATAACACACACACACACACACACACACACACTCATACAACAAGAAAAGACACTGGGAGGAAAACCATGAAAATATTATTAAAATTAAAAATGTTTTGTTGTTGTAATTGTTTTTAATTATTTTTGCCTGGCAGTGTTTCCTAAAACTTTACAGAAAATTGAAAGTTATTTGTAAAAGAATTAATGTCACTTGCCAATTTTACACCTCCAAGTGGCAAAATAAAATTGTTGCACTTAATGAATAGCAGGGGGGAAATGCCCTTCTTTTATAACTCTACTTTTACACTAAATTTCAAGGTGGAATTAAAAACAAATGTTCTATCTTGGCATATAGCAAATTATTGCACAACTCACATAGTTGGTTCTGAGATCTAAATTACATCTGCTTCTGGAATTTTAACTTTGAATTGTTTTTATAGTTAATATTTGTATTATTTTTGGACATTCAGGCTATAATAATATTGTGTATTATTAATCAGTCATTTGAGAGGGGTGCTTTGCTTATACAATTGATATAAGACTGTATATATGAATGGCTAAATAAAACAAAAACTTTAAATTATCAGAATGGAATGTTCATAAAATGCTTCCAATTTGGAGTTGTTTGCTATGCATCATACTGTCCACTTGCTTAACCATAACAAAACTCTGCTAAGTAAGATAAATTTTCTGAAGTCTTTAAAATATTTAGAAATTTAAAAATAAAGTAGCAGCCTGGATCATAAAGAGAATGGATGCATAAACCTTATCTTTCTATTTAGAATAAAAGTCTAAATTAAAAATAGCTTTGTAAATATGTGCAGACATAGTGACGTGCTGTAATATACATATATAAGTAATATGTATTCATTATAGAAATTCTAAATGATGCAAACATAAAAAGAAAATAATATGTATGTATACATGCCCATATCTGGGTGTATGAGAAACATGTCAGCAGCAAAATGCAGACACTTTTTGTTTGAGTGATGTTAGTGAAGTCTTCCCCCCACCCCAATGACTTTGCAAGGGACTTATAAAAGATATATCCAACACCAAATGTAGACTCCAACCCCCTGTTCTCTCTTCATACTGAAAGCTTCAAGATTTCAGTTGGAAGGTTTTGTATCTCTCTGTGGAAGTTCAATGTTTTTTCATTTATTTTATTTTATTTTTTCCTTTTAATATGTGTGTGTGTATGTGTATACACACACATGCATATATAAATATAAAACATTACTGTTCATTTTTGTACAATGTATGCTTTCTCCTTTCAGGTGCAGTCCCTATAAAATTCCCACCACCAATTCATACGTGCACCATCACCGTAGTCCCTTGTGCGCTTCCCTACCCTGTTTTGACCCCTCTGCCTACCCCTCCCTTGCAGAATGTTTCTGATTTATAGTTGCCTGTTAATTTTGTTTTTTTATTTATTATTATCATTAATTTTTTTCTTGATCCCTTATTCGATTCACCTGTATTCCCCCGACTGGTGAAACCATCTGATATTTTTCTTTTTCCTTCTGGCTTATTTCACTGAGCATAATCCTTTCCAGCTCCATCCATGTTGCTGAGAATAGCATGAGTTTATCTTTTTTGATTGCTGAATAGTATTCCATTGTGCATATATATCACATCTTCTTGATCCAGTCATCTATTTTTGGGCATTTGGATTGTTTCCTTATCTTACCTACTATAAATAGTGCTGCAGTAAACATAGGTGTAGGTATACTTTTGAATTAATACTTTTGTGTTATTTGGGTAGATTACTAGAAGTGGAATTGCTGGGTTATATGGTTGAGACAGCCTATTTAATTAGAAAATTTTTGCATTCGTTCATCTATTTTAATCCCTTCATACTTCTTCCAGGTACATCCCAGGTATTTTTATTATAAATTTTCTGTTCTTTCCTTCAAAAGCTGAACATGTCAACAAAACCTTTTACTTTCCATTTTCTGAGTTTAGCATTTCAACATCTGTGTAATAATTATACGAAAAATACACAAACATATTATAAAATTGTTAGTGAACATCCCCAAGTCTTATAAATGAGCAAGATGAATTAAGGTGATTGTCGTTGTTACTAAGAAGGATTTTGAATGTTTGTTTTCGGAAGGAGGGAATAGCTAACTTTTTACATGACCTTAGAAATCTAACCTTTGTGTTTATATCTTCTACTTCATCTCATTTGCTTACAAATCTATGGGCTAAAGAGAGTTCAGAGAGAACAGTTTATCTTAGCTTCATTCCCGGAGGCTTGGGGGAGGAGGTGTTGATATTTCTCCATCAATTTCATTTCTTGGCCTTAGTGCTGCTGAAAACTAGAGATTCAGATCTGTCCTGGGGCCTTAATTATCAGTCACTGAGTAATATTTAAGGCTTCATAGCACTGTGCTAGAAGTTGTCAAGAGAAGCAGGCGCATAAAGCCTGGTGCCTGGCCAGAAGGAAATGTGAGGAAATGTGGCATCTGCTTTTGGAAAAAGAAAATAAATTAAGGATTAAGACAAGTAAATGATCAGGCACAAAAGCAGCAATAAAGACCAGGAGTATAAAGAATTTAATGAAAGAAAGATTAATGACCCAAACATCTGTATGGAATAAGCTTTTAAAATAAAATGCAAAAATAAAAAAGTGAACTACTTATGAATTATCCATACACAATAAAGCAAACTTTAGGGCCCTCATAACTGCCACCAAGTTGCATGAAAACTAAAATTAGATGCTGTGTTAATTTTTCAGTTATCTACTCTGTACAAAATAGATACTCCTCCCCCTGTCAGGTAAACATCAAAGAACTTATGAGAAAACCCAATTTCTTTCTATATTAAAGAATCCCAGTGAAGAAGATCCTAGTGCAGATAATGCTAATAATGCCCAAGGATGGAATGAGGATCTTTGGTGTCATTCACTAGGCTAAGATGATGATTGTCTTTCTATTAAGCTAGGCATTGGGATAAACTCTACTTCTTTTAAATTGATAGACCCTTCTCGTTTGGCATAACATAATAGAAAATTGTCTCCAAATAGTGTGTAAATCTAAATTTACAAGGTGCATCCAACTCTCCACAAAGGCACTCAAATAAAACATAAGCTGCCTCATGCAATAGCCCTGTCTGCCGCCCAAGTTGATCCTAGCCCCAGCTTCCGTACCCCTTCTAGCCTGGGGATCACAGGGCCTCTTGTAAAACCTCTGTCTTTATATTCTCATAGACCAACAACAAACATCCTCCAAGACAACCCAACTCCAAGACAGGCGCTTGAATACTCTGACTGGTGTACCAATTTGTTCTAGTTCTGGCTACCTAGCTCCAAGGAGCTAAACTCAATGATGATTCAAGGTTATGTATTTTGTGCTCTATTCCTCAAGTGATTTTATTTTTCACTCCCATCCTCCCACACAGCCCAATTTGCCTAATGGTTCCCTGTGTTTATGATTAACTGAGCATACTGACAATTTTTGCCACAGCTCCAAAGTTTGGCCTGGTTAATATCAATGTAGCTGCTGCCTGGTGTATAACTTCTTCAGTTTACTGGAGAAATCAGATTGTCCCTTCTTTTTCATAAGATCACCTCCTGCTGGTAGTGCTTATCAATTGCTTTCTTATCTTATCAATGTGCTTTACAGATCAGTGATGGAGCTCTGTAGTGGCAAGCCTGCAGGCTGGCATGACAGGGTAGCCATCGTTCTTCTCTGAGTGATGCTGTCCTTATATCCCTGGCTTCTAGGCTCAGGTGTACACACTTTCACATGTGTGAGCCCCATACTCCAGGTGTCCACAATCAGGCACATGTGCCCCCATGCTCATGCTCTCAAGCACCTTCTGCATTAGTATGATCAAGACTGTAGGTCACAGCTACAGAGGCTAGTGGCGCAAAAGCCTGATTAATTCATTTACCCTACAAGCATGTACTGGGCTGGGTACAGTACTCTAGATTTACTTTTCTAAGTTGAAACCCCTAACTGAAATTTGCAGTCACATTGCATTTGCCTATAGGCATTGTGTTACATTTTTATAGTCTTACAAGAATTCCACAATAACTTCATGAGGCAAATATCACTCAGCAAGCAAAATGAGATGAAGAGATAGAATCTCTGTTCTGCTAAGTCTGTCTTCAAAGCTGCTTTTAATTTTTATTTTACTTTTTTTTAAAGATTTATTTATTTATACATACAAGCTGGGGTACAGGCCAGAAGTGTGGGGCAGCGAGAGGGCTCACCAGAGACAGAGCAGGGAACAGAACAGGCAGATCAGAAATATACTGCTGAAGGGAGCAGCAGGCGAGGCAGGAGAGGTCTGCCGCACCATGTGGGGTTCTCCCAGGCTGGACGTTGAATTCGCATCGCGCGCTGCCGACAGCTCCACAGTGCAGCGCTTAACCGCGGCGCCACTAGGGAGGCCCCTATTTTATTTTACTTTTATTTCATTTTATTTGTGACTCTAGAGCCACAAAGTTGTGAGATTTAGAGTGATGACTTAAACAGGACACAATGCAACTAACATTCTAGAATTGACTTTTTCCAAATTGTTCATGGTTGGAAAATTCTGGAATTCTGGATATCTTCGCTGTTGTTCATTCACTCTGGATATGTTCTGTAGACATGATCTAGTCTGGAGTGCCTGAGACAAGGGAAGGACTTCGATGTTCCTCCGAATGGGGAAATAGTTTATGCACCCCTGAATTAAGCTTCTGAATTAAGACAAAGAACAGGACCTAAAGTAAATACCCACCCTCTGCCGTTGGCCTGTTTTTGGTGTTTTTGAAATATATTAACCAGCGCTTGTTTTAATATAAGACAGTTTATATAGAAGTAACCACAGCTGATAACACTCAAGAGCGTATGCCAGTAATGGAGTTCCTCACAGTTCAAGTAATCATGGGGCCCCCTAACCTATGAGGAAGTTACTAAGAAACTCAGGGACTGATTCTAATTATTCTTATTAGCCACCATTTGAGTGAAGTGGCTAACTTTTCCAAAACTTACTCCTTCACTGTGATAAGTCAAAAAGAAACAGCAGCAGTGTGTGGGACCTGTTTGTTTCAGTCTATATCACTGACTTCACAGAAAGCTGGTTTCCATCGAATATTTCACGGGAGAAACTCAGATGGCTGGGGAGAAACCCTGGAGTCACCTCATACCCTACCTCGTAAACACAGAACAGGTGATCCTTGTTGCCAGGCACTGTGCCAGGTGTGAGCAGAGCCATCTTCCTGGGCCAAGCTGGGCTTTGATATCTTGCTTCCTCACTGTGTTGGAAAGCAAAGGCTACACACTCTTTGTTCCTGAAAGGTTTGTGTTTGGTATTCATGTTTTCTTATTCTAGGTGTTCTTTTTTTTAATTGTTATTTTTATTTATGTTTTTTACATTTCTGTGTATTCCCCATAGGTTTCCCACTCACCAATTCACCTGTGAACTGTCACCACAGTCCCCTGGGGTCCCCTCTCTCCCGTTCTGAGCCCCAATCCTCCCCACCCCTCACTGATTGTCACTCTTTTATTTGGTTCCCCTATATACCTGTTATAAGTGAGACCATTCGATATTTTTCATTTTCCTTTTGGCTTATTTTGCTGAGCATGATCCTTTCTAGTTCCATCCATGTTGCTGTGAATTGAATGTGTTTTTCTTTTTTGAATGCTGGATAGTATTCCATTGTGTATAAGTACCACATTTTCTTGATCCAATCATCTATTTTTGGGCATCTGGGTTGTTTCCATACCTTCTCTCTTGTAAATAGTGCTGCAGTAAACATATGAGTGCATGTATCCTTTTGGATTAGTGTTTTTGTGTCCTTTGGGTAGATTCCCAAAAGTGGTATTGCTGGGTCGTATGGAAGCTCCATTTTTATCAGTTTGAGGAAACGCCATACGGCTATCCATAGTGGCTGGACCAGTTTGCATTCCCACCAGCAGTGTAGAAGAGTTCCTTTTTCTCCACATCCTTGCCAGCATTTGTTGTTGCTTGTTTTTTTGATGTGCGCCATTCTCACTGGCGTGAGGTGGTATCTCTTTGTGGTTTTGATTTGCATTTCCCTGATTATAAGTGATGTTGAACATTTTTTCATATAGCCGTTGGCCATTTGCTTTTCTTCTTTGGAGAAGTGTCTTTTTAGCTCTTCTGCCCAATTTTTAAAAAAGATTTATTTATTTATACATACAAGCTGGGGTACAGGCCAAAGGAGTGGGACAGCAAGAGGGTTCACCAGAGACAGAGTGGGGAGCAGAACAGGCAGATCAAGGGAAATACACTGCTGAGGGGAGCAGCGGGCGAGGCAGGAGAGGTCTGCCGCACCATGCGGGAATCTCCCCTGCCGGACGTCAAACTTGCATCACCTCGTCGCTGCCGACAGCTCCACAGCGCAGCACTTAACCGCTGCGCCACCAGGGAGGCCCCTCTTCTGCCCATTTTTTGACTGGATTGTTGACTTCATTTTTGTTGAGTTGTGTGAGCTCTTTGTAAATTTTAGTTATCAGTCCTTTATCAGTTGTATTGTGTGCAAAGATTTTCTCCCAATTAGTAGGGTGTCTGTTTGTTTTTATTATTGTCTCTTTTGCTGTACAGAAGCTTTTTAGCTTGATGTAGTCCCAGCTGTTTATCTTTCCCTTGACTTCCTTAGCTTTTGGGGATGTGTCTTTTTTTTTTAAGATTTATTTATTTATACATACAAGCTGGGGTACAGACCAGAGGTGTGGGGTGGCGAGAGGGTTCACCAGAGACAGAGCGGGGAGCAGAACAGGCAGATCAGAAATACACTGCTGAGGGGAGCAGCAGGCGAGGCAGGAGAGGTCTGCCGCACCATGTGGGATTCTCACTGGCCGGGCATCGAACTCACATCGCTGCTGCCGACAGCTCCACAGCGCAGCACTTAACTGCTGCACCACCAGGGATGCCCTTTGGGATGTGTCTTTAAAGATTTTGCTGAGATGTATGTCGTGTAGAGTTTTGCCAATATTTTCTTCTATAACTTTTATGGTTTCAGGTCTTACATCCAGGTCTTTTATCCATTTTGAGTTGGTTTTTGTACATGGTGTGAGGTAGTGGTCTAGCTTCATTTTTTTTTGCATGTAGCAGTCCAGTTTTCCCAGCACCGTTTATTGAACAAGCTAGCCTTGTTCCATTGCATATTCTTCGCTCCTTTGTCAAAGATTAGTTGTCCATAGATATGTGGATTTATTTCTGGGTTTTCTATTCCATTCCATTGGTCTGTACATCTCTAGGTATTCTTTTCATGAAAAACATTTTAGGATTTAAACTCACTTTCATAAATACTCTTTGTGGACAATATGTAGGTTTGTCATAACTTATTATGTGGGCTTAGTGTTAGCTGTCAGTCCTCCCCTCAAGCAGGGTTTCTACTGAGTCTGGTTAAGGGCACTTTTTCTGTCTTGTTCTGGTTCTCCCTGGTCTTCTGACTCAGGTAAGCTGCACACACACACACACACACACACACACACACACACACACACACACATTGGCTGTGCTCTCTGGCTGAATGCTGATCCATGCTTGTGTTGCAAAAGCAGCTTATCTACTCAGCCCGAGTGTGCCCACTCAGCCTTTTAAAATGCAGAGACTCCCTACTGCGATTACACAACCTCAGGAGGACATGCACTGGTGTTTGCTTTGCTTTAGTCATCTCTGTTTCTGTTTGCTGCTGCTCAGATAGGCATAAAGGCATGGTGCTTTAGAGGGTTTGACTTGAATTAGAAAATGCTCAGCCAGTCTCTGCTCCCACAGAGGCACACAGAAAAGGCAGTTTTCCTTTTCTGTGCCCACAACATGGCCATGAAACGAAATGACGTACTTGGTGCTAGGATGGCAGGGCAGGGATTACAAAGATAAATTAGTGACAGATTCTGGATTTAGAGGGCTTTGGGCTTACAAGGGAGACAAGTGCATGAATATCTAAAAAGTGATACCTGACACAAGAGAAGTGCCAGGTAATTGAAGGGGGCAGGAATTACTTTTGAGTGGAAATTGGGGATGACTTTTAGCAGACAAGAATGGATCAAGACAAGATTTAGAAAAGCAAAATTGGACAGAGTGAACATTTCAGAGAGGAGGGATCAATATAAGCAAAGCTAAAGTCTGGTTTCATCACTTTATAGATTCATAAACAAACCCAGAGAAGTGATTTGACTTATAAAAAATTTCTACCAAGTTGGATTTTTTTCCTGAGAAAATCAGTCTTCCCAATTTTTGGCTCCCTAAGGACTCTAAACGGTTTTATAACTCTCCAAATTACTAGCTTTAAAGTCAATGGAAAATGCAGTTGTAGGGGCAGGAAGAGCACAGGTGCAGGTTCTCTGTGGAGCTAAGCAGATGGGTAAAAAGGAGGAGTTTCGGAGCCCTCAGTGGCTTTTTAGGCTTTTAATTATCTTTTGTAGTGAGGCAGCCAGGTATAGGGCAGGCAATGGGTGGGGGCGGGGGTGTGGAGGGCTGACAAGTCTCCCAGCTCCTGGCAAATCTTCACTGTCTCTGGGCTCTCTGGTATCCTTGTGATCTCTCTGCCACACCCCTAACGGTTCTCCGGTTCTCCGGTTCTCCGCTCCCTCTGCTTCTCTCTGCCTCTGTTGCTCTCCTCTGTGATGCCGCTCACAGTATGCTCAGTCTCTGGGCTCAGGCGTGCCCACTCACACAGGCCCACACCCCACTCCAGGTGCCCGCCATCAGGCGTGCGTGTAGGCCTGCAGAAGTCTATCATTGGTGGGAGGGCGGAAAACCCAATCATTGTTCCACTTACCCGACAGTAATGTTTATTATTATGAGTGGAGAAACATTTAGATGTTGTGGACAATGCTTGCAGTACTTTATACTCTCTCAGAAAAGAAGAGGCCAGGGTCTCGCCTACTTTTGTTTCTAGTGATAGAGTAATGAACCAATAGCCAGTTGCCCAGACCCTCTGCATGTCTGGGGTCTACACGCTTCAGCAGTGTGCGCTTGGTGCTGAAAACTAAACTATCTGCAGCCTTTCTGGCTTTCAGTTTAGGGTGGCCAGTTTCACAAGTAAAAATGCAGAGTATTTATTGAAATTGAAATTTCATTTCAACCGCATTTGTTTTCGTGTATTTCTGATTGATTAGCTGTAACCCTATATCAGTCTTGTTTGATCCGAGTTTTTATTTGCGTATTTCCATGAATGTTTTTTTCTTAAAAACAACTAATTGATATTTGTGTTTACCTGCTTTTTTTATTTTAAATGTGTCATTGAACACTGCCTTAAAGATTTCTCAAGGTCAAGATCCAGAAACAGTTAAGAGGATCAACTCAGTGCCTTGCTCATCTTTATATACCCAACACCTTGGTTCATGGGAGGAAGTCAGGAAATGCTCTCTGAATAAATCTAAGAATGAAGGTGTCCACACATTCTTGACTTCTATCCCCCAGCTTAGAATTTCCCTTTACTCAGTGGCGAATTGAAGTCCCCAAAGTCTCAGAGACAGAGAACTGAGAAGCATCTCTACCACAGCCAATGTTAACCAAACAGTTCATTCCTAACACCTGAACAGTTTTAAGTGATCAGGCACTGTTCAAACCCAAAATTGACAGATTTAACATGATTCCAAATTTATTTCTCTTTCTAGGCACCCTTACCCCAGCATCTAATCAAGGCTGACTGTCAAGCCATAACCTAAGCTATGTAATTAAACATCCCAGGGGTCAATCCATCAATTCCCTCTCTCTCTCTCTCTCTCTCTCTCTCTCTCTCTCTCTCTCTCTCTCTCTCTCTCTCTCTCTCTCTCTCTCTCTCTTTCACACACACACACACACACACACACACACTCTCTCTCTCTCTCTCTCTCTTCTCTCACTCGCTCTCTTATTCTTATTTTATAAGATAGCAGATCTTTAAATCATTCATGAGATATAATTCACTACAGATGAGGTTTCTCCACTTTGGTACAAATTCAGTACAAAGTGTTTTTGGTCCTGACATTACATTTTGAAGATATTAAAACCAAAACTAAAAGCGTGGCCTACAGCTTGTGTTAATTATCCTTGGGTAGTTTATGGAAGCATTTGAGTTCTTAAGACATAGTTATCTAATATGATTAAAAAGGCCTGTCTCCATCTCAGAACTGTTTCTGTACTTTAATGATTTTATTCTCCTATAGTTTAAGTGCTCTGGGTTCTAATAGGCCAAATGAATGAATATCAAAAGCAGATAATAAAAGAGAAAGAAAAAGATGAGGCTTGAATGGCAATTCCACTTGACACATTAGACTCTTGGCCTAGGCAGCTCTTTCATCAGAAGTCCAAGTACTTGATTTTAAATTAGAAAATTTTAAGTGTGAAAGCATGAACATGCCGTTTCATTCTTCCAGTTATTTAATGCTTTCTCAGTGTTAATGCTTAGTGGATTTTGTGAGTTCCAGGGAATTATTTTCAAAGAAGCAATGAGACCTTTCTTTACAACCAGGAACACTATTCCCCCTTGCTTAACCCAAATAACCTGTTCACATGGAAGTTTGTAGCTAGATTTGGGTATACCTTAAGACCTTCTGAAACAAATGTCTCTTCTAATTACAGTTGTATTGGTTTATGCCACTGAAAGTTCATAGTGTAAAAATGTGCACTTATGGAAATAATAACTTACAACAATGTCTAACACCTTGTTCCTGAAAGCTTGCTCACCGGATGGATAAACACATGCAGGAATAGCCACCGACCACTGTAATCAGGGCCATAAAATAAGTAATTTAGTCATATCAACAAATCAAATCCTCTGGAAGGACCAGGGGAACAGCTTTAGATTCCAACTGTGGATTTCATTTCAAGGACCTAACAGCAAGTAAGATGTCTTGTCTTTCTTCCGTAGCTCTATCCTCAAGGAATTAGAATTTATTTTTTAAACTTTGCTTTGAGAATTGTAGGGAGTCTAAAATTATTTTTTATTTTACAAACAATTTATATTCATTGGGAAGAGTGATAGTGGACAGAAAAGAATGGAAATCACTTGTAATTCCACCACTCAAAGATACCAACTGCTATTACTTTGCTGTAACCCTTCAAAATTTTCAAGGAATATATAAATGTGCATTTCAGTAAAAATGAACTTATGCTTTATCATTTTCACCCCTGTTTTTCATTCAATTATGGCATCTCCTATATCATTATCTCTGTACATCTCTAACAGAGATTCTGTGAAATTGTGAACACATCTCCCCCCAGAATGTTTACAAAATGTTGTATACCATCTATGTTTATATATTTATTTCTGGAAAAATGCTTTGGAATTTTTACTGGGTTTACTTTTACTTTTATTGATAAATTTAGAGAGATTATAGTCTTGTGTCTTCCCACCCAGGAACATAAGACTCCCAGTATGCTCTGTCCTTTTTGTTTCCTCTCTGAATTTGTACTTTTCTTTACATAGGTCCTGCACCAATGCTTTAGCAATTTAATCATCATTGTTTTAGCATTTAATTTTTAAAATTTCAATTTTTATTGACATCTTAGTGTCTCTATCTTTAATCTGTAAACCCATCTTCAATTTAATACAGAAATCAATATTTGATTCAATGTACATAAATTTGCTTTAGATTTAATATTACATGAATGTTTCTAAACAGTCACATATTGTTTCATTATAGATGGTGAAATAAAATAAATTACTTGTTATCAAATGGGAACATAGCCACAAGAATTTACTTTGTATTTTACATAAAATCTTTTAAAGTCTGTCTTTTAAAACTTTCACATTATATGTCTAATTAAAAATATATACATTCTTCATTTTTGTTTATAAACTAAGACTGATATTTCAATTTTTTGCTGAAAGAACCAGCTGAGAAATGCTTATCTCTAAACATTAATGCCTTCTACAAATACAATTTTATACAAGACAGAATTATAGGAAAAGGAAAAAAAAAAAGTTGGACCAAAGTGTGGATAAAGCTTTCCCTACTCCTTCAAATTAATGAACTGTCAGGAGAGTCTATAGTTGGGAAATTTTAACCATGGAGATATAAAGTGATGGCAGAGCCCGGTGCAAGTACAACTGGCTCTATTCCTCCAAATTTTCCATTTAACTTGTTTTCATAGACATATTCTGGTTTTCTCCATCTGAAGTATTTCTGTGTAACCCATTCTCTTCTTTCTCCACCTTCCTTCTTCCCTTTGCACCCATCTCCCCCTTCTCTCCTTCCCCTAGTCTCTCACCCCACACTCCTCAGATTTGTTCTCCTCGTGGTTCCCAGTGCTCTCCTCACAGGGACACTCTCTTGGTAGCTTCTATGCATTTCAGCCTAATTTCTCATTTTCTCCAGTCCCTTCCTTTGGCCATCTGTGTCTCTACACCTCTCTTCTCTAAGCTCTTGGCCAACCCGCCTTCTCTCCTGCAGTCTCTCCACCTCTGCCATCACCACAGGAAGCCTTTTCTGCCTTGTTAGTTTCATTGTTCCCTTCCTCACCATGATGTGTCTTTCACATTCTCCTGCCACCAGCTCTGCAGCTCACTGACTAGCTTCTCTGCTACCTTCCTACCACACACCATTCTCTTTCCTGCAAGTCAGTTTCTTCTTTATTATGGATTTATGTAGATAAGTATTCATGTTTATATTAAACACAAATAACAGTGTTTGCCGACAGCAAACAAGGGCATCAAAAGATACATGTAGAATTTAAGGAGGGAATTATTAATATCTATAGTTTGATTTATAGTATATTCATCTCTTAATTATATTTATCCTAAACTACTGAACCTGTCTGTGTCTACTAAAGTTAAGATGTTTGATTATGTTGAGACATATACATCTTTAAGTAAATTGACTATATGAAAATCTGGGTTGGCAAAAGCAAAACTAATGTTTATAACTTCCCAAAAGCATTCATCATTGCATTTAAAAATAGCTTTAAAGGGGCCTCTCTGGTGGTCTAGGGGATAAGTCTCAGTGTTATCACCCCTACTGCCTGAGTTCAATCCCCAGCCAGGGAGCTAACACACACATAGACACAACAGAACCTCTCCTGTCTTGCCCACTGCTCCCCTTAATAGCGTGTTTCAGTAAATCCACCTGTTTGCTCCCCACTCTGTCTCTGGTGAATCCTCTCACCCCGTTTCTCTGGCCTACATTCCAGTTTTTCTATGCAAAAATTTTAATAAATAAATAAAATAAAATTAGTGACTGTACAGTTGTTTAAATATATTTTAAACATATTTGAAATAGTTCTTTTTACCACGGAAACAAGGACAACCTATAGATTGGGAGAAGATATTTGCACATCACATGCCTGGCAAGAAGTTAATTTCTGAAATCTGTAAAGAATTCATACAACTCAACAATAAAAAACCCCAAATAACCCTATCAAAAAATGGGGTGAAATACCTAAATAGACACTTCTCGAAAGAAGACATTCATATGACTGACAGGAACCTGAAAAAAAGTTCTCAAATCACTTATGATAAGGGAAATGCAAATCAAAACCACCATGAGATGACACTTCACCCCCACAAGAATGGCTCATATCAAAAAGACTGAAAACAACAAACGTTGGCAAGGGTGTATATTGCAGTGTTGAATGAGACTTTCAGTTGGTCCAGCCTCTATGTAAAATGGTATGGAAAGTCCTCAAAAAAATAAAAATGGAAATATCACATGATCAAGTAATAGTTCTTCTACGTATTTTCAAAGAATATGAAAATACTGGGCCTCCCTGGTGGCACAGCGGTTAAGCGCTGCACTGTGGAGCTGCCGGCAACGCACAATGCGAGTTGGACGCCCAGCCAGGGAGAATCCCACATGGTGCGGCAGACCTCTCCTGCCTCGCCCGCTGCTCCCCTCAGCAGTGTATTTCTGATCTGCCTGTTCTGCTCCCCACTCTGTCTCTGGTGAACCCTCTTGCCACCCCACACCTCTGGCCTGTACCTCAGCTTGTATGTATAAATAAATAAATCTTTAAAAAAATAATAATATGAAAATACTAACATGAAAAGATTTATACATGGCTATGTTCATAGCAGCATTATACATAATTGCCAAATCATGGAACCAGCCTAGATACCCAGTGACAGGTGACTGAATAAAGATATTATAGAATATATACTCGATGGAATACTACTCAGCTATAAAAAAAATAATGCCTTGTGGGGGAAAAAATGATGGAATTTGAGGATATCATTCTAAGTGAAATAAGTCAGAAAGTGAAAGAGTGTTATTGACTCATTTGCAGAATATAAATAACTAAAGAAGACAAACTGGAAAAGTACAGCAAAAATAATTATTAAACTCTGAGAAAAATACACTGGTTACCAGAGGGGTTGGGATGGAGAGGGGGATGGGATGGGAGAGAAGGTAATTAGACATCGGCACTGGGGAGGGTGAGTGAAATAAGTGCACATACAGAGGTGTGAAATCCTCCCCAAATCATATAGTTATATAAATGATTGGAAAACAAAACTTGAGGAAAAAATTATTTTAAATTGTTTTTTGAAAATTCTGTAAGCTGAAGTTCATGGCCCCAAATGCATTTTCCTATAACTAGGCCAGATCTTAACCATTAAAAAGGCAAACCAGTATGAATTTTTATTTGGATTTTTTGCCTTTGCTATTTAAAAAAATACTAAAAGTACTAAGCAGTTGTGCAGCTCTTCGTTTGAGGCACCTTATACTTTTATGGAGGCAAAGGAAATATGCATTACTAAGATAAATCTTGAAGGGAAACTCTACATAGGAATTTCCTCTGTATTACAAAAACCATGAACTTTCTGGCCTCCTACTGTTAAAAAAAAAAAAAAAAAGAAGAAGAAGAAACTCTCATTCCAACAAAGTGGCTGACATTGAACTTGATTCCCTGCATGTGAGGGTCCTTGTCTTTCACACACTGGTTAGGGCCAGGGGAGTGTAAAATGTATATAATACTTGTCACAGGCAGAGAATTCTAAAAGCAAATCTTGAACTAACCACCTATAAGCCAGCTGAGGATAGTTCTTTCAGCAGAATCTAACAAAAACAAATATGAAACTAATGACCCCCAAAAATATTTGTATAGTTTCCTTTAGTCCTGTTGGCAGAATCCCAGTCTCCAGTTTTTCATGTCCTGTGGATTGTAGTTAATCATGAATTGTGAACTTATTGTTCTTATCTGAACTTTCCTTTTGTAAATTACATGCTATTCCAACACTGTATGTTTTAAAGGGTCATACCCCATGAAAGAAGCTCATCGTGTTAGCAAAGTCAAAAAATGCCTTCCTTTGCCCCCTACCATTGGGTCTCAAGAACCCCCATTGCTGCATCCTGTTAAAAATTCTTTTGAGATACCAGACACAAAATTTATTTGATGATCTCATTGACCTTGTTTGCATCTTTACCTATTTATTTAAAAGTCAGCAGGCAAGTTCTGAATTGAAACTAAAAATTTTGTGTAGTAGGAATTCCGGCAAGTGGAAGACACTTTTCTGAGTTGATTAAGATAGTCTGTGATATGTGCAGAAAGGGCCAGAGGCTTCCTGAATCAAAAAACCAAGTTTTTAAATCCCACTGTTTTTAAGTTTCCTGACTTTGTATCAATATGCAAATTACTTCTCTGAGCTGCCCTGATCTCATAGATGATACATGAAAGGAACACATTTATGGGCTTATGGTACAGATTAGTAACTAAACACATGTGAAAATGCCTGACACATATGGATGTTCAATTAAAGTAATAATAAAATAATTGGGAGCAGGCAGTTATAAAGAGAACCAGACTATGATATTCTCTTTAATTCTTTTTACACTTAAATAAGTAACATGTAATGTCCACTGGTACAGTGACCAGAACATCATTGGCCATCAGAGAATGTTAGTTCTTCTTTCACTTAATATTTCAATTTACTTATTTGTTTGGTTTAAGGGCTGAAAAGATAGGCAGGTTCAGTATATCAGGGATGGGGCCTAAATTCTGATTTAGTAGGTGTGTAATGGATCCTATGAGTTTCCATTTCTAAGAGGCTCCCAGGTGACACCTTATGAGGTTGGCCCACTGTTCACACTGTGAATAGCAAGGCATGAATGGCCTGTCAATAAATACCCTCTTTGTTCCTTGTGCTATGTTATTTCATAGAGTTTAAAGGAGTTTAAAGACAATATTACATTCTACAGATGAAAAAATTTGGGAGCCACAGGGGTGAGTTAATATATTTCTTACCCACCATCATCAATTTTTAAAAATTATGTAACTATTCTCCCATTTTTCCTATTTAGCTGCCATATTCCAAGAAGTTAAGAGTTGTCACGTTTCTTTGTATATCTTTATCATATTTTCCACCTCTTTCTGAGCTCTTCACCCACGCTAATCTGTAATAGTAGTCGTTAGAGTCCCATTGCCTAACCCTGTCAGAGATAACCCATCCTTACACGGGTCATCTTTAGTGGCAAAATGATTGGTCAAGGTGTAGAAGGCAGGAAGACTCAGGAAGCACAGGTTCTCTGTGGAGCTGCACAGGTCAAAAGGAGGAGTTCTGGAGCCCTCGGTGGCTTTTTACTAGTTTCTTAAAGTGGCAACCAGGTACAGGGCAGGTAGTGTGGCCGGGGGGCCAGGAGCCTGGCAGGCCTCAAGCCCCCGGCAAATCTTCATTTTCTCGGGGCCCTCTGGTGGCATCTCGTGGCCTCTGCTGCACCCCAAATGGAAGGTCCTCTGCTTCTCCTTTGCCGCTGCTGCTGCTGCTGCTGCTGCTGCTAATTCTTCCACTTATAAGCCCAGTCTCTGGCCCAGGTGGGCCCACTCACACAGGCCCATACCCTATTCCAGGTGCCCACCATCGGGCATGCGTGTAGGCCTGCAGAGGTCCATAATTGAGAGGAGGGCGGAAAAACCTGACAATTCTCATTTACCCTACATAAGGTCAGGCAGATTTTTGATACTGTTTGATGTAACTAACTCTGGTTCCTAAGTCAGAACTGCTCCCTAGGTCTTTGGAATGAGTTGCCTACTCCTCTTCCGGAGACAGAGATGAACCAGAGGAGCTAAAACCCACCAGCTCAGGAATACCAGGTATCTCCTTGTTTTACCACAAACACCCCTACCTCACCAACTAGGATATGTCTTACACATCTCACTCCTTCCAGTTCTTATCAAAAGACTATCCTATTGCTTTGCTTCCCTCATCTTGCTTTTAGTAAACTCCTTAGAATTACACTGCGCTGATGGAGACTTATATTATCTTTATCCCTTAATTAAAAGCCATGATCCTTTCCACCCCCAGGGCACCTCCCATAGTTGTCCCAGGGGGGTTAGAATCAGCCAGAATTTCCGTGCTCCAATTTAAGTATGTTCTTCTTACTCATGTCCCTCTTTCTCTCAACAGCCCCACAACCAGTGGCTCAGAGATATGGTTTCAAGCCCATTTTTAGAAGTTAATGCTGATGGGAATTTTTTTTTTTGCAAACAATTTATTTCAGAATAATGAGAACACCATAATCACACTCAATATATAAATAATGAACCTAATGTCATAAACAATTAAATGTAGCATAATCATAAATATATTGCAGAAGAGCAAGTTTAGCCTGTATCTTGAATCTCTCTCTTCACAGGGACATGATAAATGTTCTTGAGCCAAAGGCAATTGGTCAAAGCTCTCAGGATTGCTGACCTACTGACCTCCCTCCCTTTTTTCCTTCCTTCCTCCCTCTCCTCCCTCTCCCCTCCCCCTTCCTTTTTTTTTTTTTTTTTTTTTTTGTCTCTTACCTCTGTCTTCCTGGCATGTTACATCATACTTGCAGAATCCCGGTAAAGGGGGTTATTGTGACCTATTATAATAGATCATAAGTATTTTTAATGTCAATAAATTTACCTCTACACCATCATTTTAAATAGCTGTTTAACTATGTAAACTATGCACTAATTTGTTTAACTAATTTCCTAGTGGGGGACATTCTGGTTCTTTTCCAACTTTCTTTTGCTGTTATAAATCATACAGGTCAGTGGCCTGTTAAAATCTACTACTCAGCTATTTCCTGCCTGTCCATTCACCTATTTATCTCTTCAAGGAATTTCTGGTATGATATGATATGTTCTGGTCTGGTATTCCCTTTTTAGAACTACATTGCCCAGCAAGGAATTTAAATAAATTTAGAAACTTTGCTATAATAGGGTAAGAATAGTGCTTAAAACCTTGGATTCTGAACTCAGCTTACCTGGCTTTAAATCCCAGCTTTGTCAGTTGCTAGCTGTGTGACTTTGGGAAAGATATTTAACCTTTCTGTACTTCAGTGCCTTCACCTATGATACAGTGATGATTATACCATCTCATGTGATGTGAGGATTTAGGGAATGATGTATTCAAGGGACACAAAAGAATTTCAACTAGGACACACTCAATACTAACTCTTGATGATAGTAAATGTGCTTTGCCTTTTTTACATATACTACTAAACCAAATATCCTACCAAAATATAGCTGCAGAGAAAACTTACTTTCTGACAAAAAATACTGAGAGCAAAAGACAGAAGTACAGTGATCCCAAGGGAGTAAAGCACATGTTAGAAAATATGGTCAATTCTTATTATGTGGCCAAGTATAAAAAGGTATAATATGGTGGAGTTGATGAACTAGATGCTGGCAGATGGATCTCACTAGGCCTTACTTCAGTGGGTGAGTATAAGCACCAAACATCCACACCAATCACCTGTCCTACAAGTTACATGTAGGTTGTCTATGATCTTCAGTCCATAGGAACTAGAACTGAAAAGGTTACAATTATTTTTACTCCTTCCCTGAGTCTTTTCTCTTGCTTCTTTTCTCCTAGTAAAAATAGAGAAATGTGAAGTTTTATATTTACTCAAGCTTTTCCTAAAAAACCTTTTATGTACTCATTTGACCTCCTTAGAGAGCCTTTTCTGCAAACAGGTCTTCACTGTGCAGCAGGGTTCTGGCAGCTGGAAGACCCCTCAGTGGGAACAGTGACTAGGTATGAACTTGGGAACTATTTTGGGGAGATATGAAAATGCAGGGAATTTAGGGTCAATTGTTCACACTTAACTACTAGAGGAATATATCAGAAACATCTGCATTAAGCATTTTTCTGCATTTTAATTTTTAGACCAAGTTCTTGCTTGATAAAAAGTAAATTTGACAATAAGTCAAATGTTTGAAGGAAAGACCAGGCATTTTTCTTATCTAAAGAAGCTCTTTGGTCTCTACACTAAGAACAAAATTGCATGTCAAAAGGCCTGATCTTCATTCTCAGTTTTATATCAGGCTAATTGAGTTCCAGAAAGGGTAAAGCAATTCAGTTCTTTCATTTAGGCAGAAATTGTTAACCATTTATTTGCCTCATGTCCCTGTTTTAGTAGCAGGACCCCCAAACCTGCCTGCTCTAAGTGAATTCTGCCATCTACCATATCAAGACAAAACATACTCTAATGCGTAAGACCTTCAATAGAAAATAACTTTAATATAATTAGTGTGAAATAAAGAGAAGAGAAGGAATATAGTTTAAAATTTCCCCATGAAACACCAAAAGTTATCCATCCCCTCATGGGTAAATGCCCAGCCAAACAGGTTTGGTCCAAAGTGGAGCCACTGATGCCCAAAAGCTTGCCACAAGTCTAAGGAACCTTCTATTGGGGGAAGGGGCAGAAGGGGCCAGGCAGGTCTGGAAGGAAAGGAGCAAAATCAAAATACAAGTCAAGGAAATGACTGCCATTGTCAGCCTCCCTACAGGTCTCTCACCCACACCTCTTCTAAGTGTCTTCTTCCATGTCCCCCATCCCCTGGTACAAGTGCAAGGTCAAGAAGCAAGTGCCGCTTTTTCTTTACATGTCTCTCTGCTCCAGGTGCCTTCTCCAGTTCTTTTCTTTCTCCATCTCTCGCCTTTGGTCTTCTTCCAGTCTTATTCCTCCTCTTCCCAGTTTTTTCTGGCTTCTCTTCCCTGCCTAGCTCTACCACTCCTTAGGATGGGGCAGGGGAAATGGAACATCCCCTTTCCCTGAGGATTACACTTTACACCTGGTCCACCTTGTACTTATGCTACTATTAGGTGGTATATTATGTGGCCAAAGCCCAGTGAGACTTAGTGATGTCAAGTGGTCACTCAGCTAATCAGCAGTACCTTAAAATGCTTTCTTGTAAACTTGCATTCCTCCTTCATGGAATGTCTTTAGAATATGTACTTTATGACCAAACTAGAAAAAAGAAAATAGTTTCTAAAGAAAAAGCAAGAAGGAAGAATTGATTAACTTTTGCTTTTAACCTAATGTTGTTTGTTAAAAAATGTATGGACACTGAAACCATAAAATGTTTTTACTCCAGAGAACAAGCATATCTTAGGTTTAATAGTGATTTCCAAAATTTTAGAATTTCTGCTAAGTATTCAAGCAAAGTACAAGGAGATAAATGCTACTTTTTTTTAAAGCTTTATGAAGTAGACACAGTGCTCTTCAAGGATTACAGATGAGAGTATGAATATGTTGCCTTAATGTCCAGGATCAGTATACCAATTCCATGTGAAATATTATATAGTCATTAAAAATGAAATAGTTCTACTATATATACACTGACATGGAAGATTATGATAAATTGTTTATAAAAATAATGTGCAGAACACTATTAAGAGTATGATATTATTTTTGTAAGCAGAAACAAACAAAATCTGCAAATGAATATGTGGATCTAGATTACTGCTTCATTAAAAACTCAGAGAACATATTTTAAATGTTAATCATGGGTTCCCCAAGGTATTAAGAATAAAGAAGATAGAAAAATGGCTAGGGTGAGGGGTTTACTTTTTAATTTTTTCAAACCCTGTTCTCTGCAGATGATATCAGCCAGAAAATAGTGCAAATGACAAGTATCCCTTCACTTGGAAGAAACTTCTTGAAAATAACAATATAAATCATCTCTCACTTGTAAACATCAACTCTCACATGTCACAAATCACAAATCACATGTCTCACATGTCATAGAGAGGTAAAAATAAAATCCAAGACTTCTATATGATGGAAATCATTACATCTTGTTTGAGCAGGCTTACAGTAACAATGGAAGAGAAATGTGTACAATTTATGGCAAGGTAAAATGTATACAAATATTTTCAGGACAACATGAGAAAGATTTACTGCTGCTGTGTTGTAATACTAGCATCCTTGGTACTGATTATCATCTTTACACCTTATCAAGAATTCTATCTCAATGTAGAGGAGAATAATTTCCACTAAAGTGAATTCCATGAACTAATGAACACATTTGTATTGAGAAACTAGTGCATGCACCGTCTAGATACGGGGTAGAGGGAAAGACACAAAGATGAACAGGAGCTGAGAATTGCCTCGTGTTGTTTATAAATTCATGGGAGAGCTGAGGTCCACAGATTCTAGAATGTAATATGGAATGCAGTAAGCACACAGGACACACAAACTAAATCAGGACTATGGGATAGAGTGGCTGATGGGCCACTTCAAAGGGAAGTGCTTTGTTCGGGAACAGAAAAACATAAAATCATGTAGGCAGAGGAGAGTCAATATGGAGAGTTGACCTGACAGAAACCTGAAGAGAGCCCAGGGGTGAGATCGGCCATAAGAAGGAGGAAGGATGTTATCCAAAGAGCATAAAAGAAGAAAGAGGCCATGTGTGGGGAGGCAGAGACACTCTGAGACGGAGGAAAAAGAAGCTGAAGGAGCCCACCTGTAGCAACCTTGACTTGTTCAGTCTGGTGAGAAACTACCTCACTGACAGAGAGCAAAAGAGAAGTGGCGAGTTGGGGGCCGTAGAAAGATCTGGAATAGCCAGGTGAAGAATGTAAGTCAACCAGGAATAAGGAAAAGGGCTGCGGAGCATCACTGAGGCCCCAGCTGAGGATGAATAGCATGAGGTTTTCATGAAAATGTTTTTTCATTCCTTTTTCTAGCAATATGGCAGTTACACACAGGGGTATAGAAATTAAGCTTGGTTAGAATGTATGATTTGTAGAATAGAATGAGTCCTAAATTGAAATCTGCTTGTGAAAATTCATTGGAAACCAGTCAAATAATTGCATCATTTCAGATTTCACTCCATTAATTTGTCTTTTTCCCCTTACATTTTATAGTCAAATCAGATAACTCTATTTCCATAAAGAAGTGGGAACACTGGCCGGGGCTTCAAGTGTTATCCACACAACGAATGCTTTTAGAATCTCTAACGTTTCTAGCTTATAGTTGCTTCTCATCCATTATGTATTTTTAGGCTGGAAGAACTCATAACAACTTTTTTGGAAGACCAGGATCCAGAGAGTAGACTAGATGTTGGAGCCGATATGCGTAAAATTCATCACTGTTTCCATTATTTAAAGGTAAATTTAAGCCTCTCCTCTCGCTGTAGCCATTGGCACCCCTATTCAAACTAAAATAAACCTGCGATAAACAGCTCTTAAAAGGTTAGAGACCAGGGTCCCACATCCAGAAGAGTGAGATCTTCAAACTAATGCCACAATTATCACTACATTTCTTCAGAGACTGATCTTACTTCCCAATGAATAAGATCAGGCCCTGAATTTCTAATTCTTTTGCCAGAAATCTCTACCTTGTACACAGAATAGTCCCATATTCAAAACCATTTATTTTCAAGTTACATCAAAAGACTTATGTCATTTCTTTTTTCCAGACGTTTTGGGTTATCCCTATATTTCCTCAGTTTTCTCCACCTTAGGTTTTACTGTTCATGAATGATAAAGTGGAGATATCTTTACCCTTTACTTCTATCTCATCTGTAACCTGACATTCTGCACTAAGATAATCAACACTTGCTGTGAGTCTGCTATGGGTCGAGCATAGGGAAGGCAAATATAAATTAGTCACAGAGAAAACAGATTTGAAAAGAATAATTCAAGCATGGGAAGCATTAATTTGGAAAAGGTGTGACATGAGTAGTGTGGGGTTATGGAAGGGAAAGAATTCCAACAGGAGCGCCATGTTTGAGCAAGAATTCCCCACTTTAGGGAAGGAGAGATCAGAGAATGGAGAAAGGAATGAGGAAGGAGGAGGGGGAAGGACAGGTGGGACAGAAAGATACACCAAGCAAAGGCAACTGCATTGCAAAGACTAGGAGGCAGGACCGTGCGTGCGGGTCTGGTTTGTGCTGGAACGGTGAAAGCGGGTATCGTCACATTGGGAAATTTGCAATAGAGAATGGACATTAAGCTCTGATTTCATCTCGTAGAAGCTACTGAATGACAAGAAGATCCGTGGAAAGAGCCCAGTCTCATCTGAAATCAAAACTCAAAACTGCCAAGAACCATTAAAAGAGGAAGAATATAAAAAGCTACGAGATCTTCTACAGCAGAGAGATAACGAAATAAGTATCCTTTCTGAAGTGATAAGAAACACTCCCTCTTCTGGCTTGAGCCTGTGTGGGGGCCCTCCCCAGGTCACGGCCCCTTGCCCCACACCCTGTTTCCGGTTCTTGTTACTGCTTTCCATTTAGGAGAAAAATGTCCCTGCAGCAAACAAAAAGTGGTGAAAAACAAAGATGCTATAAAAAAATGCCCTTTTAGTCAAATAGAGTTATGTTGTGGGGTAATATTCCAGTTGATTGGAAAATATGGCCACTTTTTACATCATTTCTTAACATTAAATGATATGTATGTACACACACACACACACACACACACACACACACACACACACACTTTTTTTTTTTTCTACTACTCTGCAGTGCTCTTTCTGCTTTAGTCCTAAGCCTGTAAGTTAGCTGGTTATCTTTAGCTAACAGACCGGACATTGGGCTGACCGCAGCCTCACCGTGGCCCAGAATTTGTGGCTGGTGTGTGGGTGAAACTCAGAAGATGATTCAAAAAAATAAAATAAAAAAGATGAGTGGTATTTAGCTTATGAAGAGCAGAGATTGATTTAAATTTAACTTTTTATTTAAAAGCCAGATCTACTGCTTTGGGTTCCTCTTACAACTGTTCCCAAATTTGGAAGTGAGTACATATGAATGTTCAAGATAGAATTTTTACCGGCTTTGGAGACAGCATGTTCTGTCCTAGCCACCGGGCAGGCGCTCTGGGAGCTGCCTCCAGTTACAGACAAGGTGGTGGCTTCTAAAGAGTTCCTGTTGGGTGCATTAGACTTCAGTATTTCTTCAGTATTGTTTCTTATTTTATCTTTAAATTTTCTTGAAGCAAAGTAACTTTCATTACATTTGCAGACTTTAAGCTTGCACAAAGATGATTTCGGTCAGTTAGTCCTTATGAACATGTGTTTTTTCATGTTTTAAAATCACTAAAAGGCATGTTTGTGTCAGCTAATGTGCAAAAAGCATAAAAAATAGCCTATGTGTAGTAAAACCAGTAATGAAGAGGAAAAACAAAGCAAAGATGAGGGCAGGCACACTGCCTAATTAACTTCAGTCTCTAATTTTAGTTGAGAATTAGCAGACTCTCTACGACTGATTCAAGTGAGCTTTAACTGCTTTATTATCCAGCCAGTAACAGTAGGTTCAGCTGCGAATTATACTCCCTTTGACAAAGGCCCTTGTCTCTGCTGCTGCACCCGGGCTTGTCACTCCTGCATTCCTGCTCCTCTCTCTTACCCAATCCATCTCCAGAGATGCTCCTGGCCTAGACTTCAGTCCTGGCCCAAACCCCAGGCTGAGTTCTGCTTCTTTTCCTGGCCTTGCTCCTAGCTTAGGATCTTCTCCCTTAAACACTCCTACCAACTTCTTAATCCCCTTCTGGGTTTACGAATGTCTGTGCATAGAGGAGGAATGAAATGAGATATGACAGAAAGGGAACAGTCTAGGCCTGTTCCTACATGTTTATTTTAAAAAGGGTGAGAGAGATACATACATCATCTCCCTTCTTTGCTGGTTAATGCAGGTATCATTGTTCCCGTGGGGCTGCATGAGATTCTTCACTGACTGTGAATAACTCAAGTGGCGCTCCTTCCTTTCTGAGACTAGTATTCAGAATGATGGCGTGTGGGAGGCACGGTGAAGAGAACACTGAATTTAAAGTTCTCACCTGGGCTGAAATCCCAGCTCTTCATTCATTTACTCTGCAACTGCTCAATGAAGCTCCTTCCTGCTCATCAACAGGAGGAGCCTAAGACCGGCCTTGCCTACCTCACAAGGCCAAGCAAAGCCAGAGAGAGGTTATTTATGGGCAAGTGCTTTGAGCTGTATGGAGTGTTATAAAATGGAAGATGTGACTCTGTAGACAATGGGTAAACTGACAAGGAGGAAAAATAGCAGCTCAGACTCACTCCTAACAAAGCTTCCACATATCGTAGGCTAATGACCAAGAGAGGATCCTGAAATTTCATAGCTCCTCACAGTTCTTTTGTGTAGAACCCAGAAGATTAAGTCTGTGACAGGAGCAATGAGAAAGATATGAGTTAGATGAAAGAAAGAAAGAAAGAAAGAGAGAGAGAGAGAGAAAGAAAGAAAAAAAGAAAGGAGGGAGGGAGGGAGGGAGGAAGGAAGGAAGGAGAAAGAAGGGAGGGACGGAGGGAGGGAGGGAACACTTGAGCTCAACAAAAACTTAATGCAACTAAATGATAATAAATGACATTGAATTTTTTTTGGAAAGGGACAGGAAAAGGTGTCATTTCAATGACATTAATAGTTTGAATAAGTTCAGACACCTCTTCACAAAGCATAGAATGGTGGCATTTAGTACCCCACACAGTGCTTGACTTGATCAAGAGCCCAGGTTAAATGAGAAAGGGAAGGGGGAAGAAGACAAAGAAAAGACAGATGAAAAGGAAGGCAGCGAAGATGATTTTGTATTGTGATCTTTATGAAATGTAAATCAAGACACATCATTTCTCTGATTCCAAGGCTCCCCATTAGAATAAAATCTAAACTCCTTACTCTAGATTATGAGGCCCCAGGTTGTCTTGTCCCTTCCCAGTCCCCTGTCCCTTGTATGTCTTAATCCTCTGTCCTCTGTATGTTAAATTTCAGTCACAGTGACCTCTTCATTGTTCTTCTAACATGGGGATTGATTCTCAACCTCAACGTTGCTGACATTTTGAGGCTGTGTAATTCTTTGTTGCCGGAGCCTTCCTGTGCATTGCAGGATGATTAGCACCAAGTCCTGCCTCTACCCACTGGATTTCGTAACAGGACCACCTCCCCTGAACCCCCACCCCAGTATGACAACCAAAAATGTCTCCAGACATGGCCAAATACCCCTGAGTGGTAAAATATTCCCTGTTTGGGAAGCTTAGCACTACCATTTCTTCTGATGGATGCTCTTCTTCTAGCTGGTTCTTGTCATTCAGATCTCAGCTCCGGCATCACGCTCAGGAAGGCCATCGTTGAGCACTCAGTATAGAGCAGCCACTCAGTCACTCTTGACTTTTTGAAAATAAGTTATCTGGCACTTTCTAATATTAAATGTGTGCATGTGCATGAGAACTATCTTTCTCCAGTAGGACATCTGCTTCATGAGAGCAAGAAACTAGTTTACCTTTTCATTGTCCCATCCCTGTGCCTATAACACTGCCTGGCACATAGCACCAATAAATACCATGGAGCATGACTATTACCACCACAGTGTTTAAACCAGATAGACTGTGTGATGCTATTGCTAATCAATTCCATGCAAAGAGGAGTGGGAGGTCTTGACAGATAGGCTTGTCTCTATCAGCCCAGCACTTCGACACTTACAGAAGTTGTGACCACCTTTGGTAAGGATAAGTTTATTTAGGACAAAATGGAGGCCACATCAGGAATTGTGAGTTAAAAAACTGATTATGCTTCTAGAAATCACCAGAAAGTTAGAGTCAAAGCTGAGGAAGGAGATGGAGATGGAATGATTTCCGTGTTACCTGCCCCACACTAAGTGTGTCTGAAGCCTCCCCTCCGTCTGAGTGGCAGTCTTCTCTCCCACGCCATACCTATGTTGCTCAGACGCCTATCTTAATGCAGCCAGCATTAGCAGTGGGGAAGGCCTTGAATTCTTCTTACTGTGTGTACAGTAGACTTCTGAGATTCTCAAGAGGGAGTATAAACTTTCCTCTTAATGATGATACAAATCTACTAGAGTTCCAGCCATCTTGAACCTGAGTGGGCGGTGAGGTAGGTAGAGTAGAGGGATGTTCTTACTTATCATTGGTGCTCCTAGCATAGAAACTGACTTTAAGTTCCATCTTAATGTGCTGTAAATAAGTATGTGTTGGACATGGGGTCATACATTGACCACCAGTACTGATCTGACTGGTCTGGGCTTCAGAATCCCCCCTCGCCAACTCCTGAGCAGCTTCCTGAATGAAAGTCTTATTTACCCACAGATAGATCAAAACCCCATTGGCATCTACTACTCAGTATTTGTTTACTTTTTATAAGTGCTTTCATAAAAAGTTTAAAGTGTAACTGATTTAAACTCAGAATATTTTGGGTTTTTTTTGTTTTGTTTTGGTTTTTGCATAGAGGAACTGAGTGTAGGCCAGAGGTACGGATGGTGAGTGGATTCACCAGCGACAGAGTGGGTAGCAGAACAGACAGATCTACTGAAGTACACTGCTGAGGAGAGCCAGCAGGAATGCAGAAGAGGTCTCCCTTTAGTCAGTCACAAATAGCAAGTCATATTCCGAATATTATTCTCATTTGAAACATCAGTGTTCTGTTCAGTATCAATCATTAGTCACTAAATCCTTAAGTCACGTTTCAGATATTCTGGTCAATATGTTAAAGAAGGAAAAGAAGAAAACTCAGGATTTACTCCACTTATCTAGTATGGACAGAAGCGAATGTAGACACTCACAGAGCTCACCTTTCCCACCTGGGAACCCAGAAGGTCCGAGAATTTTGCTTCCCTCAGCTCCCACACAAGCCCAGGACGGCTCCGTCATGCACAGATCCAGTCTGCTCCACAGAAAAACAGGTCAGTTGACTAAATGTCTAGTATTTCTCATAATGCATTTCAATGTATCATCTTTTAGTTTTAAATATGCAAATATGAAGTCTCCAACAATTTGTCACAATTACCTTTTATGCATTGTCAAATCTTTCAGTGAAATAATTGTTTCCAGGATTGATGACTGAACTGGTAATAGAAAGTATGAATTGTCAATAGTCAAGTCAGAATGAGATGGGTCCAGAGCAATGGCAGAAAAGTTAACTTTGGAGAAAAAGAATAAGAACCTTCCTCTTGTTACAGGAGGGGAAGGAAAAGCAGATGTTGCATCACTGATGTGATGACATGGGGTTTACTTCTAAATACAAATGAGCTATCTGTAGCAAAACAATTTTAAAGTACGATCACAGTCTGCCTTAAAGGACAAAAAACAAACAAAACTTTCTAAGATAATAGACTTTGACATGGTCGGACCAACTCAGAAGCACCTTCTTAGTTTGTAGCTTTTGCTCACTAGAACTACGTTCCCATGGTGAGAGTCCCATGGACTATTAGACCAACAGAGCACAGTGCACAGGCAGGAGGAGTGACTGACGCCTTTCTATTGAAGACACTGAGGAATCTAATGTGTGGAATGTCCTAGAACAAAGGGATAAAGAGCTTCCTTTTCTGGCAACACAGGTTGGAAATTTCTGTATAAATGTTTGTTGGGATTGATGACCTGACACACATGGTTTTGTAAAGAATTTAACTTGGGAACAATTAAGGGGTATGAAGCTCATTAAGAAGTACACCTTTTAGTTAATAGATCAGATTGAGAAGCCTGGAAATATGTTTTGTGATATTATATCCCTTTAGCTCTTAATTCCAAACCTCCTTGCTTTGAATATTTCTTTAGCAATGCAGTAGGCTAAATTCAAAATCCCAGGAAACCAAAAATGCTATTTTTACCATTTATCATGGTGACAGCAGGCAAGGAAAAGCAATTATTTCTCTCTGTGATTATTTTACATACAGCATTTCTATACTCTACTGTGATAACAGCTGGTTTTGGGGAGAGGGGAAGAGGCCCTCAGGGTTAGTCAATTCATTAGTCCATCCATCAGCTTATTCATTCCTTTACATTCATCCTCTACATATATCCAATAAGTAATCCTTACATATACTTCCTGAGTATATCCTTTGTTCTAGATACTTTGATTCTTCCTATTATTACAATTACAATTATTATTACTATTGATATAGCTTACAGAGACCTTATATATACCAGGTACTATTCAGAGTTCTCTGCTTGAATTAACTCATCAAACCTTTATCCTACAAGTTTTTTTTTTTAATATTTATTTTATTTATGCATACAAGAACCGGAGTGTAGGCCAGAGGTGTGAGTTGGTGAGAGGATTCACCAGAGACAAAGTAGGGAGAAGAACAAGCAGATCTACTGAAATATACTGCTGAGTGGAGCAGCAGTTGAGGCAGGAGAGATCTACTGTGTCATGTGGGAATCTACCTGGCCAGGGATCAAATTCCTGCTGCAGTGGCTGTGGATAACTTCATAGTGCTGAGACTTAACCCTTTGTGCTACCAGGGAGGCCCCTATCTTAAAAGTTCTTGCTTTAACACCATATTACAGATGGAGACATATATAGACAAACACAACCTCTGACCTCAGAGCACTTAGAGACTGACAGAGAAGAGTCTTGAACAATTAATGACAAATCTCACCTCTGTGTCACTGATGGAGGATATACCAGGGAATAGCTCAAGAAAGGCCCAAAGACGGTCATGGGGATGGAAGTGTGCATAGAAGGAATATTGCAAGCAAAAGGAATTATTTGAACAGCTTTCAAGGCTTTGTGGTGAAAAGGAACATTTTAGGATGTGAAAAAGACAGGTATGGCTGGATTCTGGAGAGTGAGAGGTTAGGGAGACATGTTGAGGGATATGTGCAGATCAGACTGGTGGAGGACAAAAGATTGTGTGACCAGGAAGAAGGTCACTATGGCATCGTGGTCTAGGCCAAAGGGTGGGGATGATATACAAGAGGAGGGAGGATCAGAAACATTTAGGAGATAGAGTGACCAGGGCTTGTTGACTAATAATGTGAGTGTTGAGATAAGAATTGGCTCCCAGTTCTTTGAGTGGTTAGTGAGACTTTTTTTTTAATATTTATTTATTTATGCATACAAGAGCTGGAGTGTAATCAAGAGGTGTGGGGGGTGAGAGGATTCACCAGAGACAGAGTAGGGAGCAGAACAGGCGGATCTACTGAAATACACTGCTGAGGGGAGCAGTGGGCAAGACAGGAGAGGTCTGCTGTGCCATGTGGGTCAGCTCCCTGGCAGGAGATCAAACTTGTGCTTCGGTGACTGTTGTTAGCTTCATAGTGCTGAGACTTAACCCCTTTCGCCACCAAGGAGGCCTGGTTAGTGAGACGTTTCATAGAGGAAGGAAAAGTTCCTCTCCTAGCCCTGCAACACTTGGCATTGTTGACTATACAGAACACAGCATTGGTATCACTGCTGAAATGATAGGTCACTCTTGGTCCCCAGGTTAGACACCTATGCCCTATACCTAGGTTAGACCCTTGGCCCACTGTATGCATGCACAGCCTTTACCTCACTGCCCGAGCCCTTGTCATGTGCTGGACCTTTTAAACTTATATTTTCTCTTGCCCATACCATCTTCCATCTCATAACTCTTCTTTCACACAGCCTCTCATAATCTCTCCTAACTCAAAATTACAGTCAACTTTTTCAGTAACTCATTTCTTCCCTTCTTATTGAATCAGAATATAGTTTACTTTGGAAAATGAATTAAGTTTACTTTAATAGAAAATCACTGAAAAAATAATGGAAATTGTAAAGTCCAAGTACAAATGAGGTAGAAGAGTTTTGGAGAAAAGCTTTACAGTTGAAAGGGTTTTTGAGTTGTTTTAACTGACATTGGATATAGTTCTAACAATAACTTTAAATGGGAGTAGGCTCACAAATGAATTGATAGTGATCTAACCATTTGGAGGAGGGATTGATGGGGGATTGATTTTATTCTTTGGCAAAACTACAGATAGGATGAAAATTGCTATGGATGAATCTAATGCTTCAAAGCAACAGGTAATAGGATAGTTTATTACAATATTTAAGATTGTAGGAGCTGATTAGGCTTTTATTATTGCATTATTTTATATAGAAGAGGCTTGTGTAAGCTAAATCAAATACAAAAAAATTAATAAGCATGTTGTTTTGAAAGCATTTGTACCTTAGTATGTGTTATCAATCTCTACTAACCATCGCTTGGCCATTTTTAATGCATAAAGAAAGTAAATCTGGCCATCTTCTACTCTGAGACTGTTGTGAAACTGTCTCCCCTTTGAGGATCCTCCCTTCTTCTTCCACTCACCCCCCTTTATGCTGAAAATGATTTCTTTCAAATTTCTGGTGTTAAAAGAAAATGAAACAAAATTCATGGTTCACTGGAGAGCCCAGCACGGTCTTGCTAAAGCAGCCTGGCGAGGAAGGGGAAGACTAGGGGCTTGGGGACCTTTGTTGTTTTGGAGGTTACATGTCTGTGTGGGTTTCATTGAAATAATGAGAGGGATTGTTCAGCCCCACAGTCTGGAAAGTCATAATTTTCTACTTAAAATAACAGGAGTTTTATAGTTTGGTTTTTTTGTTGTTTTTGTTTTTGTTTTCTGTTTTAGTTCTCTGTGCATGCCAATGGTCACCTAAAAGATTTCAGTATTCCTAAGTCCCTCAATAACTCACCACATCTTTACCTGTTTGAGATGCTACCAGAGCCCATTCATCTCAGGTGTTGTCATTGGCATTACCTGATGCCAAGGTGAATGGAAAGTCCAAGGATTTCCATGGAGACCTGGGCTCCTTCCTCTTACTTGAGTTTCTTGAATCCCCACTATGTGCATGGAAAGACCCGAGGCACATGTCGTAGGATACCAATGGGAACTGAGACATGATCTCTGACTCTGGGAGCTTAGATTTAAATGGTGAAGCTTTATTTGGCACCCAAAGAACAGAAAATAAAATAGCAAGTGCTATTAGCAGGAGCTACAAGAAAGGCTATGGGAATTCAAACAGGAAGGGAAGAATTTTAATAAGTAGTGAAGGCAAAAAAAAAAAAAAAGAACAAAACAAACACTTGAAATCTGACTGCAGAACTGAGATTGCTGGGAGGGGAAAGTGGGGGAAAGGGAGCAAGGGGTGGGGGGGCGGTCCCAGTGGACTATGGTAGAGTATTATTGGTGCTTTGGTGGTGGGTGCTATGTGATGATATTCATTTGTAGAGATGTAAATGTATGTATCTATAACACATACAGTGTTGCAAATTAATGTTACCTCAAGAAATATAATTTAAAATAACAAATCACAATGGAAAAGTATTAGGTGGTGGTCAGAGAAAGCATTATAGGATTAGTAAAATTTGGACATTCAAAGATGGATGAAAGAGCATTCTACAACATTCCAGGTTTAAAGAATAATATGAAACAACCTGAGTGTCCATTGATGGATGAATGGCTAACAAATTTATGGTGTATGTGTGTCTCTCTCACACACACATATATACACACATACACACAGTGGTTACTAGTCAGCAATGAAAAAAATGAATGAAATGTTGCCATTTGCAACAACATGAATGAACCTTGAAGGAACCTTGACATAAGTCAATCAGAGAAAGAAAATTACAAGTGATCCCACTTTCATGTTAAATCTAAAAACATAAACAGTAACAATTAAAAAAAAAAGCTCATATAGATAACAGAATAGGTGGTTACCAGCATCATTTTAGGGTAGGTATAATGGATTAAGGAAGTCAAAGGTATAAACTTCAGTTATAAAGTAAATTAAGTCGTGGCTATTAACACTGTATTTGAAAGTTGCGAAGAGATGAAAACTTAAAACCCCTCATCACAGGAAAGACATTATAACTATATATGGGAGTAGGTATGAAATAGACTTACTGTGATCATTTCTCAATAAATGTAATTATCAACAATATATACAACTATCAATATAGATACAAAAAGCACTCTCTGAATTATGAGAGGGACCAGTGGCCCTTGGGCCGTCTGGCTCAGCTATCTGTAGAGATATATCTCTCTGCTCTGAGGGGAGGAGTGGGAGAAGGACACAGTTGGCCGAAGTCTTCCCAATGATCCTTTCCTGATTGTTACATCCAATTTTATCTCATTTTTAAAAATAGGAAAATAATATGAGCAAATGTTTGTGAACAGGAAAGCAAGGGAAAAATATGTAGAATTGTGTTCTGGAGAAGTATTTCATTAGCTGAGGCCTTGGAGATGTACAGTTAGTCAGAAGAAGTAAGAGTAGAAATATGAGGGGGAAGTTGTGAGAATGGCTGCTTCAGAGAGAAGGGGTAGATGGGAACTTCCCCTATTAACTTTCTATGCTTTCATATTGTTTCAACTTCTTATATTTCTTTATTGAAAAAGTGGGCCATGTTATGAAAACCTTTGAGTGCCATGACAGGGAATTTTTTTATTTGCTTGCCAGGAAACCAACAAAGCAAGTGGGCATAGAGATAGTTGTGCTCTGGGGAGGTATTTCTGGAAGAAATCTTTAAGGTATATTGGAAATGAGGTGTCTGGAGAGTTGAGTAAATGGCTTAGGAAATGTCATAATATTCCAGAGTGGGAGTAATGGCAACAGAGGAGAGGCCCATGAAAAGATATATATTATGAAAGCGTCCACAACAGTTCTTCATGACATAAAGGACAGCTATGTTTCATCTCCCTTTCCCTACCTTTCTAAGTTCCCCTGGGAGTGAGTAAGCAGCTATGGGGCACAGGCAAACAGGGGTCTTGGTGCTTCTCTGAGAGGCTGCTTCAAATGTTGAATCAGTTCTTTGAGTTTGCTTTACTCTTGCTCAAAGGATTGTTCTCTAGACTGAAAGTTGCTGTTACAAAGGTTTAATGTACCCATTCTGCCTCTAAATTGAAAAGAAAAGCAGAAAGGGAAGCTGATGGAGGCAAAAACTCACCCATAAAACAACTAGAGAAAAAGACTAGAAATTAGATTTTTAAAGATCCTTTTCAGCTTCCTTTGTTTTCAAGCCTCAGTCACAGATGTCCACATTTGCATCTTTCAAATCTCATCATCCATCTTACTCTCACTTTTGGAACTGACCACACTTTCATCTTTGTATTTCCCCATAGTGCAATTAAAGAAATAGTAAATTCATCACCTTCCCTTCAGCTCCATGACCAATGTCACTTCAACAGACCAGCTAGCCAAGGTTTATTTAAGTGCTACCTCTGAGAAATGCATCTTTGCATTCTTACTATTTTAGGGGTCTATGGATAGATGAAATAAATGAATGGCACTTAAAAAAGAGAAAGAGGGATCAGAGAAAGAACTAGACAGAGAGTGGCTTTCTCTTTTTATGCTCAGAACAAAACTTACATCCATTTCTGAATTTTTTTAATTTGATGATTTTTGTGATTTCAGTATGATATTCAAACTTAAAAAGTAAATGAATAAAAGTTAATATATGTTGTCAAGGAAAGCAGTAGGGCTTAAGTGGAACTCAACTCATCCCAACTAACCATTTATGAATACCTTGTGAATAACCATTTATGAATAACCACTTATGAATCCTGAGTTATGAACTAAACTCATCCCAACTAACCATTTATGAACAGGTGTTTTTACTCTAGTGGAAGAGATAAGTAAGTAGATAGTACTATCTTTCAGACTGATGAATTCTCAATAAAAGCTTCTAGATAGTTGAGAGCTCCTACAAATCCATTATCTAACCAGTCATCAATTCCAGACTCTTTGCAGATGACAGGATGGTCAAGAAGAGGAACACAGATTCTGAATATGTGGAGGATTAAAAGAACAGAGATATCAAAGAGTCAGAAAGTAGTTTGGTAAAATAGATACTTATTCCCTGCGGACATGAAAATTACCTATTAAATGGCCAGGTTGGTTATGTGGAAGACTATGAGCATGGTACCTAAATACTCAGGGAAATGAGCATGACAGAGATCTGCTGATGACAGTGAGGAGAAGAGGGTTTGGGAGGAGATAGCCAGATAGAATGAACCTAAAAAGGGGAAATTCATATTGTATGTTTGTTTGTGTATTTATATTCATCAGCATAAATGAGTATTATTCTAGATTCATCAAGAGAAAACAGGTAATGTCAGGCCAACATTTCCCTTACTCCATTCTGATATAGGAGGAATCATTCTGGAAAATCACTGCCTTTCTCACCTTTCCCTGAAGTTTTAGGGTGAAAGACTATACTTCTATTCAGCTGTGTCCATAAATAGTTTGGTTATTGCCTGCTCAAGCAAATGAATTTTTTAAATAGGAGGGATACCCTCAAATGTTCTTTCAAATTTTCTGGGTGAAGTCACTCTACTCAGGTTCGGTACACCAGACAAACAATCACAAAAGATCAGTTGCCCAAAATAATTTACTTGTATTCAACAGAAAAGTGAATGATAGTCTTGGGTAGGGGAACTCTATCTTTTGACTCTAGGGTAAAGGATCATAAATCATAAGTATAATATGATTATGTCAACATGTAAGTAAATTTCATTTTTTTAAACATAGCATTCAAAAATTAACAATTTTATTGAGTATTTTGAACTCAGATTCCATTTTCCAAGTAGGTTGGGTTTCCTGAGAAGCAAAGTCTAAGAGGGTCCTTGGGGCCATCACCTGTGGAAGGAAGAAGGATATAGGACTTGGTGGTAGAGAAGATGAACAGAGATGCTGTCCTGACAAAAGCCTTAGCTGACCTGACAGACCTTCCAGACTTGTCCCAATTTGAGGCAAGGGGACAGAGCCAAGCCAGCTTCATGATGGCCATTCATTGGATATGGTCCTCCCCTTGGAAGGAGACATGAATTTAAAGTGAGGAGTTTCTGCTAATGTGCTCCCAGCAGTTGGAGACTTACATCTCATGAAGGAGGTGTTATACATGAAGACTCATACATTCTTGAAGGGGTTCCTGGATGGTACATCACAGTTACACTCCAGGTAATGAGTCTCCTGGGATTTCCAAATACCAGTGTAGTCCTTAATTTAGCTGAATTATATAACAATCTAGCCCATAATATAACTTTATAATAACATGACCCATAAAGCTGAATGAATACATGTGGGAGTTCTGCAATCTAATCACTATTTTTAATATTGTTTTCATGATACAACATCGTCCATATTCCTGCTTGGGATGCCAAGGATACATGCCCTGTCACTCTGGCAGTACCAGTGCCTTCTCACTCTCTCTTGTATACATGCATGCAGAGTCTTACTCAGACTTTGGCAATAAATCATTATTCTTTCACCAGTTTTGTGTGTGTGTGTGTGTGTATGTGTACTCTATAGAACACATGAAGTGCTGTGCACATGCATCTAAGGTATCAGGGGACATAGAAGAGGAATGATCAACTCTTCCTGGGCAGGTTTAGGAAAACTTGTACGGAAGACGTTGTGCTTAAACAAAATTTAGAACTTAATTTTGTTGACAGTGGGGAGCCATTACAGCTTTTTTAACAGGAGAATAACATGGTCAGATTTCTGTCAAATCTGATCACTGATAGCAACATGCTGAGTAAATTGGAAAATGGAGTGAAGGTAGATAGGCTGTTTCAGTGGCATTCAAGGTGAGAAATTGTAAGAGCCAGCCTTATAATCAAGTCAGCCACAGTAGGGGTTGAAAAGATAGGAAAAATATTAGAGGTACCTAGGAAAGAACCAATTTGTGACTGTACTGCCTCGTTTCTGACTGACTTTGGGACCATTTGCTAATGTGAATACATGAAGAGAAGCAATTTTAGAGGAAGAGACTAGTTAAATTATGAATTTTTTTAAGAATGAATATGAGATGGACGTGTCTAAGCTAGTAAACTTACAGCGTTAGTGCTGAAGGCAATGGGTTAGCAAGAGATATGGATGTATTATTGACTTGTAACCATGGGACTTGGTCCAGCAAGGTGGGTAGCAAGGAAAAAGAGGAAAAAAATACCAAAAACAAAATACTTACCAGCACCAATATGTATGCAACAGGCTGACGTGGGACAACTGTGAAAAGTGAGAGAGTCAAGGAAGTGTGGGATCTCAGAAGCCAAATTAGGACTGAGTTTCAAGGTGCTGGATGTGGCTATTAGTATTGGGTGCAACAGAGTGATCAAGTAAGATAATAACTACAGTCTATTAGATTTGGATGGGAAGTGACCTTTGCCAAAGCAATTTCAAATAGTGCAAGGGCAGAAATCTCACTGTACCCGATTGAAAAGTAGTAAGTGAAGAAATGTGGGGTTTCTTTGTGGGTGTTGAAGTCACTTAGGACACTGGCAGGAAATGAAGCAGAAAGAAAAACTGTGACGAGGGAGCCCAAATCTGCTTGGGGGTAGCTGGGTGGTTTGTTTGTTCATGAAGCCACTATATCCTGAGTAGCCTTAAATTACATCAGAGAGTAGGTAGCAGAACCAAATGGCACAGATCGTAAAGGAGGAAAATTCTGTGGCCTTGGTATTAAAAAAACAGTGACTTTGAAATGGTGTGGGGAGTCTGGGCCAATGCTGTCTCTGACCCTTCTGGTACTTACATCATAGGAGAATGAACATCCTCCACTTGTGAAGGTTCTAGAGAAGGCAGTACCCCTGTGGGGAAAGTCTGATCTCAGTAAAGAGAAAGAGCTAAGCGGAGTGTTCCATAAAAATCTTGAGCATGTGGGAAATTTTAATTAATAACGGAATGAGGGATCTAGAGAATAGAGGACAGTTTCTCAGGGATGCAAGTAGTGTGAAGAATGGGCGGGATGAGACAGATATGGGACAAGAAAGTAAATAACATGAGAGTTGGCAGTTGCCTAGGAAGGAGCTTGCATATTGTGGGTGGCAAAGATGATGGGAAAAAAAGGTTTAGTGAAATTGATTGTTCTTGAAGCTACAGACCTGATAAAGGTAGCAGATTCTGACTGATACTCTGTAGGGTAAATGAAAGAGTCATCAGGTTTTTATGCCCTCCCCTCAATGATAGACCTCTGCAAGCCTACACGCACGCCTGATGGTGGGCACCTAAAGCAGGGTGTGGGCATGCATGAGTGGGCACACTGGAGCCAGAGACTGGGCTTATAAGCAGGAGCAGAAGCAGCAGAGGCAGGAGAGAATAGACCGTGGAGCAGACCGTGGAGCAGCACCATTCGGGGTGTAGCAGAGAGACCACAGACGCCACCAGAGAGCCCGGAAAGAGTGAATATTCACCGGGGGTTAGGAGGCCTGCCAGACTCCTGGCCCCCTGGCCCTCCTTGCCTGCCCTGTACCTGGTTGCCTCACTACAAGAGACCATTAAAAGCCTAAAAAGGCCACTGAGCGCACCAGAACTCCTTCCTTTTGACCTGTCTACCCAGCTCCATGAAGAACCTGAGCTCCTGGTGCCTTCCTGCCTCTACATATGCCTCTGACAATTGCTTTTGAAAGGAACTGTTCCTAGATGGTGTGCTGGAATGGAGGTAGGGGAAAAGATTAGGTGGCTTCTAGAATATTCCACTTGGAGTGAAATTGAAGGACCTATGAGGTTCAGATGAAGATACAGCGTGGAAAATTTGGGAAGGCACTGGAAACTTTTGGGGCATGTTCCCGACATTATGGGGAAGCAGTTGGTCTGGCTCCTCTCTTGCTGCTCACCTCTGACTGGACACCTGTTGACAGCAGCCTCAGCAGCTCTCCTAGGGATGGGGGCCTAGAAATAGGGACCACTCTTGTATCAGGTTCAGTAGTTTTGTGACTTTGTAGTTAAGTGTCCTTCCTAGGTCAGATGTTTATAAATTTGGTATCGTATTTCCTGAACTGTAAGCTCCAAAATAGCTTCACATTTCAAGAAGCCTCCTCAGAGCCCCCTTAGGAGGTAACGTAAAGCAAGAGAAACAGAATTGAATCAAGGAGATTCCTTTTCTGCCCTGTTTGATGTGGGTCAAGCACAAAGCTTAAAATCCTTAAACTGCCTCTCTGACAATCTTAGTTTTGTTCCTTCCCTATGGCCATAATATGATCAGATTTCATCCTGAGAAGAGAGACAATAATTGCACTGAGGCTGAGGTGGAGTTCGAGAGTTTCATCAGCATTTCCTTTTTCAAATATGATTTTCTGGGATTTATACCAGCAGAAAGGAATACGGTTTCTGTCAGTGTGTTCATTGGGGAATGTATTTTGCAAACATGATAGATGAACACTGACTTTATTTATAGCGTAAGGCATGATCTTGATAAAACATCTATCAATTGCTCTGACAACCCAAACCGGAATTTACCACTTTGCTCCTAGTCCATTTCAGCTGCTCTCACGTGTCCTGTTAGGTTATTTATATTTACTGCCTTCGGTGTATATGTTGAGGGGGGAAAGGGTGTGACTGCAAAGGATACCTTGAAAACAGTTGACCATACGCCACCATCCACAGGTGAAGTTTGTCTTTTAATTAGAGCCTCAGCCATTGTTCGAAAAGCCCTTTGTTGCCTCTTAGCCTCCCTCAGCCAGAAAGCTTTGCTCAGAGAAGCCACTTCGCCCGAGCCAGTTGTGTTTCAGGTGTGTTGTGTCCTCCCCCTATGTCCCCCTAATTTCTACTTATGCTACATAGGTAGGTGCTGTGCTTCTGCAAATCTAAGCTCTTTGCTTTTGTTTATTTGACTTCATTATGGTGAACAGAGGATTTTTTTGTGTGTGAATTCTACAGTCCTCCATTTTCTGAATATCTTCAGCCACATAGAACTGGGTTGTATCGGCTGCCGTTCTAAAACATGGATTTAGAAAATAAAATTAGAGGATTAGAGGTCACTGGGTTAAATTGGGACTAAAGTTAAACAACACATTTTACTTTTTAGTAGAAGAGGGTCCCATTCAGTATTCAGGATGAACTAATACTAACATGTTATGCATTATTTATCTGAAATGCAAATTTAACTGCAAAGTCCTATATTTTATCTGCCAACACTATCCCTGGCCCCTTTCTTCATTGTGGATTCCTTGTTGTAGGGATTTACAGGGAGCCTTTAAGAAACCACTCGAGAGGGCCTCCCTGATGGTGCAGCGGTTGAGCGCTGTGCTGTGGAGCTGTCGGCAGTGCTATGCCAGTTCGACGCCCAGCCGGGGAGATTCCCACATGGTGCGGCAGACCTCTCCTGCCTCGCCTGCTGCTTCCCTCAGCAGTGTATTTCTGATCTGCCTGTTCTGCTCCCCACTCTGTCTCTGGTGAACCCTCTCACTGCCCCACACCTCTGGCCTGTACCCCAGCTTGTATGTATAAATAAATAACTCTAAAAAAAAAAAAGTAACCACTCGAGAAGAGGAGTAGGGAGGTCTGTGTGGGTTCGTTCATACACAGGACCGCTGCAGGGATGGTGTTTTTGAGGAGGGATGGAGGAAGGCAGACTTAATCTTCTTGTCATATTAGTATCAAATGCTGAAGCTTTCTATACTTTGTCCCTCATTTATTCCTTCCTAAACTGGTAGAATTCCAGATTTCTCAGCCTAGAAGGGGCCCCTTCTCACACTTTTGACTCTGAACACCTACTGACATCCCACAGGGTGCTCTGTAGAACGTGCCCTGCAGAAACCTGCCACGCGGTGTTGTCCCAGGGCAGTTTTGCTGTACAGTTCAGCTGACAGTACTGTATGCAGCTAGTTATCTTCAGATTTATTATCCATACCTAGTACTGACAAATCATGGCATGATAAACTCTGCATCTCATTTTGAGTGTGTTCTTGAGCCTGGTCATTTGTATGTTACGAATTAAGTTTCATGACTAATACTTTCATTAACAATGTGGAAATTTTTCAAATGCTCATAAATACTCAGATTCAGAAATACTCTGAATTCCTCAAGTTGACAAAGAAAAATAGAACTATTATATTTACCACTTCCTTCCATTGGAAGCACTGTCCACTGTAACTTGACCATCACACAATCAAGATACCCTATGGGTGTTTAGGAACTTCTCAAGACAGCCAGACTTAGAAGATTCCAGAGCTTAGTTCTCTGCTCTGGATGATATCATATGCCTCTGAGAAGCTTAGCAATAGAAAAAAAGATTTATTAATAATTGACATTGTTGTTTTTCCATGTTTACTGCATGGGGAAAATCAACTCAAGGAGACCCTGAGTCTGCAGATGATAAAGTTCCTTTTTCCAGTTGTTCTGTTGAGATATGTTTACATGTCTCTTTTGGGATTCTTATTACTATTGAAGCTCAATAGTCACGTTTGGATAATTTGAGTGACATTTTGCAGCCAATGAATGACCCCACCCTCAAGAGCTTAATGGGTGTCAAGACAATGGCCTTTCCAAGAAGTGCCATATAGTAGTCAGCTGACTTCAGCTCTCATTACTAAACAGTCATCTATTTGAGGGGCAGGCACCATCTGGATTTTGAATGTATGTGTGGTATGTTTTTCTCTCAGTAGACGTTTTTATTAGTCATCACAAGCTAATGCCTGGCATATTCTTTTCTTTTAAGACTATGCAGTAGTACTTCATATTTCAAGTCCTGTGTTACTCAATCATTTTCCCATATTCCAATAGAACTCTCAGTGAGATATGTCATCTCAATATTTTACAGCCCACTGATATGACTTGAGAAAGAGTAATTGAGTTTTTTTAAACTGTTAGTTTGCAAAGCTCATCACTTAATTCAGATAACATAGAGTGACTCTAAATAGTTTCCTTCAATCACAGCTGTGTAAAAGTGTGTACACAAACATCTTTCCTGCACACATACCACCAGGCACTCACTCAATGCACAGACATACCTAACACACAGCATGCACACTCTGGCACATGAACATTTTTGTTTTTTGCACATTTCTGGTTCATCCTGTCCTATTTTAGACTTCTTAGTCATTCAGTAAATTGAATGAATGTCCTGCCATACTTACTGGTCCAGAACTATCTAAATGGTTGATTTACTGACTCATAGGTTAAATTTCAATTTTTTTCCATTCAATTAAATCTAGCAGCTACTAGATTGCTATCCTCTAGTGTTCTTTTGCCCTTTATGATCTCAATGAATTCCTTTGACCCGCTTAATTCTATAAACACAAGCAAGATCAAACCAATGCATTCGGTAAGTATGAGATAATGGAAAAATGATGTGCTGCCTAATGTGGATTTTTTTTCATGATTTTTTTCCCACCAAGACCCAAGGTAGATTTTTGGTAATGCCCTACAGGGAGATAGACAAGATTTAGTGGTCTATTGCTCTCTCCAAACTCATCAAAGCCTGTTAAACAGATTATATTATCTTGGATACACAGTAGATAGTTTTTAAAAAAAGAAAATTCAATGGAAGTAAAAACCTAAATCATTTCCATATTTATTTTATGACTTCATTGATCATTACTCTTTCCATTTAAATTACATATACTGTGTGATATAATCAATTCTTGCTGTTAGCAAACAGAACCCACAGGACCTCATTATCGCCAGACTCTGTGCTATGGTGTTCAATTAACCGTTGTTTTGTTTGACAGAAAATTGATTCTGGGGCTTAAAAGCCCACTTTTCACCAGGTGCAGGCAGTTGGCAATGCTGTAGATGGTGTCTAATGTGTCCAGTGGGGGGTTTCCTTCAACTTGTGTCATTCACTGTCACACCCCGAATCTGCCAAGAGTTATGATGCCAGATCTCTGCTCACTGTAACTCTCTGTTCTTTGCATCTTCTCCTGATTCCTACCAGTAAAGACCTCGGGTGGGGGCTAAAATGTGTTTCTCCCCTCAACTTCAGCTTCAATTTCATTAGGGTAAGTGAGGTAACAGCCTTAAAAATGTTAAGCTAGAAATATCCTCTTCCACCTGACTGTGTTTCATTTTAACAACTCATTTCTTAGCTGAGATAAACTGAGGTTATCTGAGGAAATGACACATGTGAATATGGTATCACTGCCATGGTGGTCTGTTTTCTAGAGGTTTGGGAAGCAGGTGCACTGGCCAGTGGAGGCACAGTGAGGAAGCAAGAGTGACATTTGTTACTCAGAAATGTTGTGATTCTTACCCTCCTCTCCAGGGCCCACTCCAGGTCAGGTAGAGCTGTCCTTAAACTGGGAGTTAACTCCTGGGGTTAAAGAGATCAGCAAAAAAGCAAAAAAGGAGTCAGGAAAACCAGTCATTCTGCTGGCTCCTGGTAACTGATGCAATTAGTAATCTGGAGACTGTATTATCAAGGCAGACCCAGGATTTGTTGTGTGCAACAGAAGTATTTTGCAAATTATTCTATATCACATGTGTTCACACATCCACAGATCTCAAGAAAAATAATGCCATAAAATTTTAACTTCTTACTTTACAAGTAGTACTTCCACATATTTTCCTTCTAAAAAATAAAACTATACAAATAATGCTGTGTATTGACAACTCATTTCAATCTTCTAATCCCAACCTCCCAACCTTATCCAATGTAGAAGATAATTCCCTTCAATTTTTCTTTATATACATATATACACACACACACACGTGTATATGTTTATATATAAATAATATTTAATCCAAAATATATTAATAACATACATATTTATTTAGATTTACAATATAAAATGTATTTATGTACTAATTTATAGATATTTAAGATCTATAAATAATATACATTTATACATTTATTACATATAAATCCATATTTTTGTTATATATCATACATCCATAAATGATATATTATTTTACATAAATGTATTTGTATGTTTCTACATAAATTTATTCATTCAATATTCAGCAAATCTCAAAGTGCATGCTCTATATTGAACTGTTCCAGGTGCTAGCATTTGAAATCCAAATAAAATTAAGATCCTTGCCCTCACGAGACTTTATTTTTGATTTATTTTTGTGTAGAAGAACTGGGGTATAGGATGGGGTGGGAGGAATGTTGAGAGGGTTTACCAGAGACAGGAGTGGGGAGCAGAGCAGGCAGATCTACTGAAATCCCCTGCTGAGGAGAGCAGCAGGCAAGACAGGAGAGGTCTGCTGTGCCATACATGGGTCAGCTCCCTGGCCGGGGATCCAACTCAGGCCTGGGCAGTTATAGCATTGAGACTTAATCCTAGGCCACCAAAGAGGCCCACATGAAACTTTATATAGTAGTAAAAACTATCATTCTGAAACATCTTTTTTCATTTAAAAATGTCCTAGAAGTTTGTCTCTTTTTATACAAATAGATTTACCGCAGTCATTTTAAATGATTCATAAGTATGGTCATATCACAGGTAATTAAAACTTTACCATTACTGATGGAATTACTGTCATGGACTTTTGCCCTCGCAATCTGGTTGGCTAACCTTAGAGAGAGCCCCCTTGCAGAGCTTCTTTCCCTCTCTACGGTGGGTGAGATAATGTAACTGCATTTCCACTTTTACCTTGTGACGATTTTGTCAGTGCATTCTGGGTTAAAAAAAACCCAGCAGTACAATTTGAGAAATAGTTGAAGAACTGGTAAAGAAAAAATTCTTTTTGCTGATTGGGATCAAAATTTAGTGATAGAAATTAAAATCAGAAGGGTGGCACGGAGAGTAGACATGGAAGATGATCATGGGTAAGGCGCATGTGAAGGATTGGTAGGTGGAGGAAGCTGGGAGATACATGCCTGACCCACAATAGCAAGTGAATGTAGCTGCACCGAAGGAGGAGGAGTGGACCAGTTTTATCTGGGTCCATATCAGACATTGAGGGAAGATCTATTTTGTTGTTAATCTCCTATTTGTCAGCTTACTATGTGATTCCTTCTCATGACATAACCTATTTTTAAATCCTTCCAAGCTACGGAAGTCTGTATTCTTGTTTCTAGACATTTGGGTTTGATAAAGATGTGAGAAAGCCCTTTGTCTGAACAAACAAAATGAGGCTCACAAGAAGAACCTCAAGTTTATAATGAAATCCAGCCCTCATTATTGATAAATTTTCCTTACCTTATTGCAATCCTCATGAAATTAATGTGCATTATATATAAAAGTTTTTATCATACATTTGTAAAATGTACGTTTCATAGTTTTCTCTTTCCAGTTGAGGTTTCAGAATATTTATTTATTATTGATCTACTTCACAGTTTAATGTAAAAACATTATTTAAGCCTTTCTTAGTTTTCTTCACTTTAATCATCAGTGAAAACAATTCTGTTTTTCCCATCATTAATCAAATTTTGAGGTTCAAATTAGTGTTACATTATTTTCCATTTGTCCATCCATTCATTTAACTTGAAAATAATTAAACCAAGTAGTAGGGGAAATCATCTCTTGGAAAAAATATCTTGATTTTGGATGATTAATTTTGGAAATTTAATCCCAGTTGTTTCATAAGTCAGATAATCAAAAATGTTTCACTACATATTTTCCCTATCTGAATATTATATATGGTGTCTATATTGTTTATTAGCAAGAAAAATATTGATGGAATTATTGAAGTTTGAATGATTTCATCTCATTGTAGTCCAGGGCTGTTCTAAGCAATACAAAAATTAAATCTTGTTACATTTTATGTTTATGTGTACATGCCATTAATAGACATCTAAATTCTTTTGCATTCTTTTTCCAATTTTGTCTCCTATGTGAAAGACTCAAGACATGACTCAATCTCTCATTTCCTCCCCAGTACAGAAATGGTAGTGGATGTCTCAGTGGGAGTTGTTAGTTTATAGCTGATTCCAGGGAGGAAAGAACAGGGATTTGCTCCAGATTTGAGCCATTTGGGAAGCAAGCTTCCCAAAGGAAAGAGAAAAACAACAATAACAAAATTAGAACAAAACCCCATAAATGTAGACCACACCTTTGTAAATGCTACAAAGGAACATTGTGGGACCTACAGCTTATCCAATTTAGAGGATCCTCTTTAAGAAAAAGACTATAAAAATTATTAATTCAAAAGTAGATATGAATTTGAATGTTTATTAAATCATAAGATTATAACATAATCACAGCACAGTAAAATTTTTTAAAGCTAACAACAAAATCTAGAAAAATAAAATATTTTAATTATCTACTTGACAATTATTTTTCTCTACATTTTTCATCATTTTATATTATTTTCTATAGAGAGAATAGGATTATTTAATTTTTCTTCTAAGCATGATTGACTAAAACTTGTTCATATTATTGGTAGTTTAGAAAAGACTCAGCTTTGCAAATTGTCATTTAAATGTTATATAAGTTGTTAGAATCAAATTTGGGAAACCTCCATCATGTTTCTTTCAGATGCAACTATCAGATTTGGAGGAATTTTCTACCTCCACAGACTCTGTGTCCGTACATTCAAACCTTGTTTCTATCCCAATATCAAAGTCTCCATCCATCCTGGGTGCCATTGGACGTTCATGTTCATGTCATAGTACAACCTCCACCAGTACCTTCATGCTGCCATGTCAAGGGAGGTGGCACAAAGAGCAAAGATACATTGCCAGAGACTATGCCTACATCAGAACCTCTGGCAAAAAAATTAAACCAGTGCAAGTTAGGGCTCAAGCCCTAACACTTGAGCTTCATTCACTACATGATAATGATGCTTCAACATATTTTGAATCATGGTGACGAGACTGAAAGTGAAGAAGTAGTAATCAGCCGGTTCAGGCATATTGCAGTCTGGTAGGGAGGACGAGGAGGAAGCTTGATGGAGGTGCCACAAGTACGGAGGGAAACAAACTAGCTTTACTCTTACTGGCAAAAAAATTTAAAAAGAGGGCACCCATACCACTTGCCATAGGATCTCAAGCATCATTGCAAACTCAGTGAGAACAGAGGCCAGACATTACAGTATGGGAGAAAGAATACCAGTTCTGGAGTCATGAAGGTCTCAGTTGAAATCTTCATCTATGTCATCAGTAGCTGTATGACTTTAAGCAAGTTATTTAACTTCCCTGAGCCTTATTTCCCTGATCTATATAAAGCTTAGGATGATACTTCTTTGGGCTGTTGAAACACCAGTTGGGAATCAGAAACAAGAGTGTGTGTGTGCACATACACACGCACATGCACAAGTACATGCATGGGTAGCTCTTAGTGCCAAATTTTAGTGCACTTCATTCCAGGAGGCATACAAACTCAGTCAGGAAGGAAATATTCTTGTAGATCTTCAGAATAAATTTGCAGTAAGATCTTAGCCTGTGGTTAAGTGTACAACAAAATAGAAGTGGTGAACTAAAGTAGTAAGTTAAGAAGCTGGGGTAAAAAGGCTTTCACTTAAGCTTTGCCCACATGGAGAAAGGAAGGGAAAACCTGTGGTAGGTAAGACTAGCAGTAACATAGAACTCTGACATTGGGTAGGACACTTGCCCCAGAGTTCAGCAGCCCAAGCCGCTAATATTGCAACCTGCTTTGGGCAAAATGGGTGTCAGCACAGTGGGGAGACCAGAGAGATCCCAGATCCCACGGGGCTGGAAAAGAGAGTAAACCAGCAATTTCCAGAAAACCCGGAAATACCTCCCTTCTTTACGTGCCACCATAAGCACAAGCAGATGTACAAAGGATGGTCATTACAACATAACAGAAAATAGTATGTTAGAGAAAAGAAACAAATCATAGGACAAAATAAAGGAATTAGTTTAAAAATAGTGTTATTTCTAACCAACGCCACCTTTTAAATCTTTATTTCTGGTTATGTATAATGGCTGTTAGTGGTAGTAGCCTCTGGTACTCATCCCTCTAGCCCAATGGTTATCAAACTTCACTGAATGGAGGATCCCCTTGTTAGAATCTTTGTGGGTGGGCCTGGGAACCTACATTGCTACTATGTTCCACATTTTATGAGATTCTGCTCCAATTTGTTCTAGAACTCTCCCAGCCTCAATCCTCCCCTTCCTTCTAGAATTTTGTTTCTTATAGTCTCCAAGTCCAGGTTGCTAGGAGCTAAGGTATTAGCTGGAGGTGGTTTCTCAAGCATTTTTGTCAAAAGCATTAGAATTTTCTTAGCATCTGGCTTCACAAAAACAAAGGAAGGAAAAGTTTTCTGAAGAAATGGATGGGTCAAGTAGTAGAGGTGGGGGAAAAAATCTATCCATCTGTTTATCAATTTCCAGTACTCTTGTTGCACACTCGTGGTCTAATAGAACAATCACAAAAATTCCCTGGAAGAATAACTAGAAGAAGCCTGTTGGGAAGAGGAAAGGCCAAGACCTTCTGGATCAGCAAGTCAGCAAATCCTTTACTCCTAGGTCTTTGGTCATCTCCTTCTACTTTATCTCCCTAAAAGATTTCAGTCTTTTCCAGAGCCTGACACCTCTTCTATTCGAATAACTTCCGAATCTTTATCTCTTCATCTTCAACTCCAAGCTCCCGTTTCTATTGCTATAATGCCATAATAATAACAATGACAACATCTGTCAAGCAACTTTTATCTACCAAATTTTGACTCTGTGTTAACTCTTCATCGTATTATCAGTAAATCCTCATAGAACCCTATGAGGAAAGTATCATTATTATCCCTATGTTTTAGATGAGATATCTGAGAAGAAAGGTTAAGTAACTTTCCTGAAATTCTAGTAAGTACTGCAGCCAAAACCCTGAGGGCACCTCAATAGCATCTTTAGTGAAATGTACCCCAAATTTAATTGATTATAATTCCCAAGCTCTGGTACAGCAAGCTGGGAACAGAGTGAAGATGTTGCTCGCCTTCTCCATATTTAACCAAATTACTATAGAGACAACAACTCCTGAATGATGAGTGGATGACTGTAGTATGCAACAAGAGTGATGGTATGGTGGAAAGGGGTACAAAACTGTTTGGAGTGATACTAGAGCAGTACAAGAGAGAGGTGCGGCTGCCATGTGGAGCCTTTCTGCTATTGTTAACTCAGTACTCCTATATTGAAGACTTTAAAACCCAGGAACTATACTGGAAAAAGGGGTGCACAGAGTCAGCATACAGATGAGGGTGCACTACTTACAAAATATAGGAGTAAGGTTGCAAAGTGTTGATTGTTGTTGTGAGCTTATGACTCCCAGGTGAGAACAGTTAGAACCTGAATTGGTGAGGAAAGCTAGATCAGATCAACCATGTCTCTTCCTGGAAGATGTGATTATTTATAACCTGTGGCTCTGATATATGAAACACCTACTTTACACCTCCACCCCCGGCCAAAACTGAGTCAACAAAAATATATTTTCATTAGCCAGTTTGAAACACCTGGATCTTAACAATAGCAATAAGTGCCCCATCTGTACTCAGAGGGCAAAGAGAACAATTCAGTTATCCTTTCTCAATTCTAATCCCCAAGTGCACTACTTCTGTTGTTCAACCATATCTTTAGAGGTTGAGGATGCACAAGATTCTCTTTAAAACATTTGTCTGAGCTGCCCTAGGGGAGCACTGTGGATCCCCACTATACAACTTGGGTAGCCATAGCACTTGTAGGAAGCTTGAATCCTGCTGCTGACTGGAGGTGACCTTTCATTGTCCTTCTACCCCAGTTCCTACATACCTCCTCTTAATGGCTGTTTTGTAGTCATCCCAGGCCAGGTAGGCTCACCATCAGTTCTAGCAATTTGAAGGAGAATTTTGGAGTCCTTGACACCATTTTCATAATGGTTCACAGCAGAAACAAGCCAGCAGGGAGACAGCAACTTGAGCCCCTGTGAATCCCTATACACTCTTTTCTCTGGACTTTATCTGGTGTTCTCATGTGTTCTCTTCCTCTCATAGTTATTGTGCCTCTCATAGCCGCCACTCATCCTTTTATACCCTCCCTCCTAGGTTCAGGTGTGCATACTTGCACATGCGTACACACCCATGCTCAGATGTCCATAGTCAGGCATGTATGTCCCACACCCATGTGCCCTCTATGTTAACAAGATCAAGGCTGCAGGTGATAGCCACAGAGGCCAATGGTATAAAAAAAGCCTGACCAATTTCATTTACCCTACAATGGCGTTAGTGTGCTGATTATCTGAACAAGTGCAAAAGCATCAGTCTATGAAATAATACACAGCTAAAGATCCTAGGTAAAAAACCTAGGGTTATCCCAGCTAGTTGTAGTTGGGGTAAAAAGCAAATTTATCAAGACAAGAAAAGGAAGCTCCCTATTACAACCAGTGAAAATGAAAATGAAAAAATAAAGAACATAATACAAATACTAGAATAATATGGCCCAGAAAGAAAGTCTCAATCCAATAGAACTGTGAAACATGCCTGATTAGGAGTTTAAGATAACATATGTTATAACCATGTTTATCAAATTAAGAAAAACAATGGATGGTCAAAACAGAAATATGATAAAGAAATGGAGAATATGAAACTACTACCAAGAAAATTAATGGATCTCAAAAATACTGTAATTTAAAAATATGGTACTGGTTTTCAATAGCAGACAAACACAAGTAATGGAGAGGATCAACAAACATGAATACAAAGTGGTAGAAAGTACACAAAACCAATAACAAGGGGGAAAAGGAATAAAAAAATGAAAACTGTGTAAGAACTCTTGGTGATAACCTAAAGAGGAATAATATCCACATTGCGATCCCAGAAGGAGATAAGAAATAAAAAGGCATAGAATATTTAAAGAAATAATTACTGAAAAAGACCTCGATCAGGAAAATGAGCCAGATATCCTGATGTAAGAGGCCCAAAGAATTCCAAACAAAATAATATATGGACACACTCCAAAGGACATTATATTAAACTATTGAAAGCTAATGACAAGGAAAGAATACAAAAATAATTAACAAAAAAAAAAAGAGTATTCTCCAAGGGAATACCTATTAGACTGTCCACAGACTTCTCAATGGAAACATTACAGGCAAGGAGGAAATGACAGGAAAGATTTAAAGTATTCAAAGAAAAATATTTCCAATCCACAATGCATTATTCTACCAAGCTATCATTCAAGACAGAAGGAAACTTAAAACCAAAAATTAAAAGGACATATCAACATCAATCCAGGCTTATAGAAGGACTACTTTAAAACAAAAACAAATACAGAGGTAACAAACACCTAATTATACAACAGATAGGAGAAGTAGTGTCAAAAGTTGTGCAATTAAAATAAGTCAACTTGTCAATGGGCCACAAGTACAGACAATCATACACAAGCAACAAGTGTAGCTATCAACAAAACTAGCCATCAAGCAAAAACCGGTAGACTACATAATGCAATGGAATTGGAACCCAAACAAAATATAAAAGGAAGATGTCAAAAAATAAAAAGACAAAGACAAACAAAAAACCAAAAAAGTTCAGAGAATGACAGTGAATACTTATATCTCAATAATTTCATTAAATGTAAATTGTTCAAATTCACCAAATAAAAAGTAGAGAGTGACTGTGGATTTTACAACCACATCAACTTTCTGTTGTTCACAGGAAACTTATCTTACCACCAAAGACAAAGCACGGACTTGGTGTTAAAAGCTGAAAGCAAATAGTATTCAAATCCTACAAGCAAATACCAATTTAAAAGAATACTAAAAAAAGAACTTATATACCTATATTACATAAAATAAGTTTCTAATTTAAGAGTAATAAAAAATAGAGATGATCATTACACTATAATTAAGGGTCCAATACAACAAGAATAAATAACACTTACATATGTACCAAATGATGATGCACCAAGATATATAAAGTAATTATTAGTTGAACTAAAGAAAGATATTTACAACAACACAATAATAATGGGGGGGTTTGATAATCCACTTTCAACTATAGATGAATCAATAAGACAGAATAAATAAGAAACAATAGCTTTAAATGAGGAAGTAGAACAAATAGGCTTAGCAGTACAGAACACGCAACATATGCATTTTCAAATACATGTGGAATATTCTCAAAAATAAACTGTATGTTGGGATTCAAATCATCATCAATAAAATGACAAAGATTCAAATCATTCCAAGTACTCTTTCTGACCATAATGCCATAAAGCTAGAAATCAAGTATTTAGAACTGGGAAAACCTTACATACATGGAGACTAAACAACATGTTGCTTAGTACCTGTTGGGTTAAAGAGGAAATTAAGACAGAAATCAAAAAGAACCTGGAGAATAATGAACAGGAGCCTACAGGCTATCAGAATTTATGGGCTGCAGTAAAAGAAACCTTAAGCAGGCAGCTAATTACAGAACAGGCCCACATTAAGAAGCAAATAAATAAATAAATAAAAACATCATATTATACCTATAGCAACTTGAAAAAGAAGACGAAATAATACCCAGAGTTAATAGAAGGAAAGAAATAAAGTAATAAGAAGGGAATAAATATAAATAAGAATGGAAGTAAATGAAATTGAGATCAGAAAGACTTTACAAAAGATTGATGAGATTGGTTTTCTGAGAAGATAAAATTGATAAACATCTAGTTATACTGGTAAAGAAATGAAGAGAGAAAATATTAATAAACAATTAGAAAAAAAAAGAGGAGGTATTACCAAAGATGACATAGATATACAAAGGATCATGAAATACTCTGAACAACTATATGCCAATAAATTTAATTATCTTAAAGTAATGAACAAATTCTAGAACAAAATCATTTACCAAAACCAAACCTGGAAGAAACAGAAAAGGTGAATAAACCGATCACATATGTAGATTGAAACAGTAATTTAGAAAAGCTTCTCCAAGATTAAAGCAGCCTGGTCTGCTGTGGTCCAGGAGCCCAGATCCTCACCCAGGTAAAGAACAAGTTTCCAGGAAAAAGACAAGGCGCGTGGGCCAACTTTGGATCCACATCTTGCAGCAGGGAAGGAGTGGGAGTTGTCGGAGTAGGAAAGTGAGACAGGGGGAGTTGGGTGGTGGCACCTAGGGAGAACAATAACTAGAAAGATGACCCATGATGTAAGAAAATAAGTAAATAAATATATTAAATAAATAAAATAAAAAATCTTCCCCAAATAAAAACCTGGGGTCAAATTATTTACAACTGAATTTTATCAAAGTTTTAAAGAAGAGTTTATACCCATCTTGCTCAAATTAGTTCTAAAAATCTAAGAAGGAATGTTTCCTATTACATTTTATGCCAACATTACCCTAATATGAAAACCAGACAAAGACATACAAAGGGAAAAACTACAAACCAATACTCCTGATGAATATTGATGTAAAAATCTTCAACAAAATACTAGCAAACCAAATTTAAGAATACAAAGATTACACATCATGATCAAGTGAGATTTTTCCAGGGCTGCTATTGGGTTAAGGAGGAAATTAGCAACTAACCAGATGTGCCAGGTGGCTCTTATAGTGGGACAACAGGGCCTGGTGACCTGATCCTGCTCTCTTCACCCACCTTGCGCTCACCATTATGCGATTTCTTATCTCTACTTTTGCTTTTTTTTTTTTTTTTTTTTTTTTTGCCTCTTCATGTAATGCCTTTTTTCCTTCCCCTTTATCTAAAAAAATTCTGGTCAATTGCTCTCCATCCCTCAAGGTTCTGTGTTACCATCTCCAGGAAGCCCTTTTGTATCTCTGGGCATAGATAAGTCATCCTCCTTTGGGTGCCTACTACCCTTACACATGCAGTCCTAATGTCCTGTTAGAATTGTTCCCTGTGAAACTTCAGTTTCCCCAAAGGTAGTGGCTCAACCCACACCTAGGGCCCAAGACGATTGATTGAATTGAATAAAGGTCTTTTGGTTTCAAATCCTTTGTTCTTTTTACAGCTTCGTTATAGCACAGTCTCTGTGATGATAGGTGATTACTCATTATTTCCAGAACATTTATCAACTGTTTTCAAAAAATTATATTTTCCCTTTCTATTTATTTCCCCTCTGTGTGCCCACAGGAAAGGCAGAGGGCCAGAATATGCCAGTATCTATTATCTGCAGGAGAAGTCCACATTCCACAAGTGCACAAGTCAGTTTTCCCCTTACCAAGTGTTTTTAAATCATTTTTTTAATGCAGTTTGAACATAACACCCTACCATGTCCTCTTCTCCTTTAGTTTTGTTTCAAAATATTTATCAGTGACTCTAGAATAGGCATCTGCAAACTATAGCCCTTAACCCATGGCCAGTCTCTCATTTTCATAGTTTTGCTGGAATACAGTCCTGCTTATTTGTTTACATGTTATCTGTGGCTTCTTTCACATTACAATAGATTGAGTAAATGCAACAGAGACCATCTGGCCCACAAAGAAAATGATATTTGCCATTTGGTCTTTACAAAAGATATTTGCTGTCTCCACTCTAGAAGAAATTGTGAAGCAGTCAAAATTTGTCTATGGGGATGTAACCTTCACTTTCCTTTTATAACATCAGTTGCTTAAGCATTTATTACCCTGCTTCCCTCTTCACCTTCTAAATATCTAGTTTACTTACCTCCAACTTTGCATCCTCTAAAGGAGAAGAAAGCCTTGGAGGGGCAGCATTAGAATCAGCATCTGATTTGGGGGGCATTGTGTGGGCCAGTGTTTATCAAGTGGGGTCTTTTTAAAGTGACTCAGCTGCATTGGAATCATCTGAGGAGCTCTTGAAAATGTAGATCATTCAGGGTCCAGCAATTAGAAGGAAAGGCTGGGCCTGGTCTCTGTGTAGGCCATTGTTTCTCAAAGTGACAAATCCTGAGCTCCATGCAAGTGGTTAGGGCCCCGCAGTAGACAGACTACATTTTTACAATGTCCTTATACAATTCTGATATATCCTGAAGTTGAAGAATCATGGAATTCTTCTCTCTGTAAGATAACCCAGATGCTTAGTTTATAGGCTAGGGACTTTCTTTAAAGATGAACAACCAAGAATAAGTTTACAGAATAACTAAGCCTACTTTCTAGTCCATGATAGTTTGTAATGTTTGGTAAAGATTCACTTACAGAATTGTCGAGAGGAGCAGCACAGTAGAGAATGGGGAGAGGGAATCTAGAAGAACCTTATAATCTAATTAGGAAGCCTGAGTACTTATGGGCAGGGCAGGGAAGGAAATGACAGGAGAGTGAAGGGTTGTCAAAAGTGAGTTCAGTTTGGCTCTATCTGGGGTCTGTCTCCAAAGGGCCACATGGAAGCTTGTCACTGTGGCTGAAATCTCTCACTGTTTAATGTATGGAACAAGTTTGGTTTCAAACCTGCCTTAGGCCGGTGACTAAGATTCTTGAACATTGTGCTTTGTGCGAGAATTAACTGATCGTTAAGTGAATCAAATAACCCCTTCCTCTCCACACAGACCATCTGCTTGGGATTTGGGGAGGTTAAAAATAATTTCTGGTGAGCCCAACCAAGGGGGTCTGTCAGAAATCTACAGTTCGTAAGGTCTTCCACAGATTTGGCTAATGACAATGGACTTGAGCGGCATCAACTTTTCTACTTGACAGCTATACCAATTTTCATGCTGACAGATCTGTTTTTCTTGGATCTGGAAAGTCATCTCTGAGTAAGGCATGGCGGGTAGCAGCATAATTCTCAGTTAGTGCATTAGCCACACAATGCCGCGTGTTTACGTTGGACCAGATCCTGAAGCTGACATTTTGGCAGGCTGGTTCCTGTCACTGAGGAACTTACTGAGATTGCAAAAGGGAGTTGATGTAGAATGAGCAGTTTTCCATTTTTAGTGTAGTCCAGCTGCTGCCCTGCGGAGGAAGTGGACGTGGCCACATGGCCTCTGCATTCAAGCCTGCCCACATTAAGCGAGCAAGGCACTTTTAACTCCAGTTTGCAATCTTTATTTTGTGACCCTAGCAATTATTTTAGCCCGGTGATGGTTTTGTAAATCTGGTTCAGGAGTTAGACTGTTAGACTAATATGATTAAGCCCTATAAATCAAAGTAGAATTCCTTGATTTGATAATTTTATGAAGGATCTCTAAAAAGTAGAGTTCCTAAAGCACAAGCCTGCACTAACCCAGGTTTTGACTCATTCTAGTCACGTAATAAATTAACTAAATTTATACTCATCGTCCTGGGTTCAATGTGAAAATGTCAATAATTTACCACTGTTAAGTGACTTCTGTTGACTTTAGATATTGAGCCTAATGGCTAGTTTCTCCATAAACAAGATTTTCACATAAAAATAGATTAACTAACCCTGACCATCTCTGGTTTGAAAATGGGAGCTCACTTTCATCTGTATTTTAATTCCTTCAAGTGAGCGTAAGCAAAAAGAACAATGTAGAGGCCTGGGCTCTTTATGTGAAAAGAGGGGAGTTTCTTAGCCCCTCAGAGGATTGCTATTATGTTGTATATATGACTTGCTTAAAAACAGGGATACAGAGTAGAACTCAAGGAGTGTTAGTACTATCACTCCCTCTATTATTATGGGAGCCCAGTGAGCCTGTGGGGCACACTGTCTAGATGTGGAAAGCTCTGCCTCCACCCTGCAGTCAAGTGACAAATGAAGTGTTATGTGACAGTGAAATCTGGGAGAATTTAGGTAGATCTCCTTCCGTAGATGGTGGCTATTGAAGCCAAAATGTAATGGATTGTGGATTGTATAGGATTTAAAGGTGCAGAACAGGCAGCTTAGGGGTTAAATTTAAGTGAAAAAAGAAAAATGAACTGACATCTTGAGAGGAAGGTAGAATCCAATAATTTGGGATAAGAAGACTTTTGTATATTTAGTTCAAGTTTTCTTAGACCACAGCAGCCTGAGGTGAAATGGCTCTCCCCTCTACCTCTTTTTCTGGCTCCCCAGTCTTCTGAGTCCCCTCTATTACTTTTAAGAATCCACAGAGAATATTTCACATTTTCCCATGACCAAGATATCACCCCTCTCTCCTGCTCCATACCATTGCAGCTGTTTTTCTCTTCAGTCTTTCTGGTAGCTTCAGGGCCATATGTTGCCCAACACAGGTGAAGAGACCTCACCTTCTTCCTCGGTGTGAGTGTCCGTAAGGCCAGTACTAATGTCTGTGATGATGGGGTCGCCATTGCTTCTTTTTTCCATTTTATTTTTATAGCTTTATTGAAGTATAACTGAAAAATAAAAATTATATATACTTAAAGCATACAATGTGATGTCTGGATATATGTATACCTTATGAAATGATTTCCCCCATCATCTCACAGTTACCATTTTTGTGTGTAGTGAAAATATTTAAGATCCACACTCAGCAAATTTCAAAAATTCAATACAATGTGATTAACCACAATCACCGGCCATGTATTAGATTTCCAGAATTTATTCATCTTGCATAATTGAAATTTTCTACCCTTTGGCCATCTCCCCACCCCCTACACCTTTTAGCTCTTAGAAGCAATTATTCTACACTTTGCTTCTATGAGTTTGACTTTCTTATAGTCAACATATGTGAGGTCATGGGGTATCTTTCTGTGCCTGTCTTGTTTCACTTAGAGTAATGTTCTCTGAGTTCATCAGTGTTGTGGCAAATGACAAAATTTCCTTCTTTCTTAAGGATAAATAAAATTTGTGTGTGTGAGAGAGTGTGACATTGTCTTTTCACATTCATTTGTTGATGGATACTGGGATTGTTTTCATATATTTGCTACTGTGAATAATGCTATAATGAACATGGGAGTGTAGTTATAAAATACTAATTTCATTTCTTTTGGATTTATACTCAGAAGTGGGATTGATGGACTATATGGTATTCTATTTTTAATTTTTGAGGGGCTTTCATACTATTTTTAATAATATCAGTAACTCCCATGCTCCTTGAGCCTGCCATCTCTTACCTCTTGGTACTGTTAAATGGCAGGTACTGGCTATAATTGCCACCACTACTGATACTGAAAATTTTAATGGCTCCCATGTTGTTTAACATTAGCATCAATGAAAGACCCAGAGAAAACATGCTTACCAGAATTGTAAATTCATAGCACAATCTTTACTTTACAAATATTATTGAATGGAAGACACTGTGCCAACTGCTGGGAATAAAAAGATGCATTACAAACAAAATGCATGGGAAGGTTATCCAAGCTATGGGTTAGGGAAAACTAAATTAAATGAGATGGAAATAAATGTAAAGATCTGCATGTAGTATTAAAAAGTAAACTTTGTAAAGGGCATCCAGCTTGGAAAGGAAGAAATAAAACAAACTCTATTCACAGAGGACATGATCTTGACTGTAGATAATCCTAAGGAATCCACTAAAAGAAAACATTAGATCTAATAAAATAGTTCAGCTAGGTTGCAAGGTATAAAATCAATATACCAAAATCAATTGTGTTTCTATACACTTTGCGGTGAACAATCTAAAAATAAAATGAAGAAAACATTTCCATTTACTATATTATCAAAAATAAAACATTCAGGAATAAATCTAACAAAGGAAGTATAAAATATATACTCTGAAGACTGTAACACATCCTGAAAAAGTTAAATTTCTAAATAGTTGGAAAAGTATGTTTATAGATCAGAGCACTTAATATTATTAAGTAAATAATGCTCCTCAAATTGATCTACAGATTCTACTCCATCCCTGTCAGAATCCTAAATGGCTTATTTATAGAAATGACAAGCTCATCTTTAAGTTCAGATGGAAATGCAGGGAGCCCATAATAGCCAGAATGTTCTTGAAAAAGAACTCCCCAATACCAAAGCTTACTACAAAGCAACATGGATCAAGACAGGGTGGTAATAGTATAAAGACAGACATACAGACCAGTGAAATAGAGTTGAGAGCGCTGAATTAGACATATATATATATAATGTTTTATACATATATATTCATTTATATATGTATCGGTATTCATATATATGGTAAATGATTTTTGACAATAATGTCAAGACTAATCAATGTGGAAAGAATAGTCTTTTCAACAAATGTCATTGAGACAACTGGATGACACACTCAAAAGAATGAAATTGGAGCCTTATCTCATACCGTATGTAGAGATTAGATCAAAATGGATCAAAGAGCTAAAATTATAAAAAACATAAAGGAAATCATAAGGATACATTTCCATGAACTTGGATTTGACAATATTTTTTTGGATACGACACCAAAACGTAAGAAACAAAAGAGAAAGTAGATGTAAGAGACTTTACCATGAATCAAAGTTTTTATGTTTTAAAGAGCAACATCAAGAAAGTGAACAAAACCTACAAAATGGGAGAAAATATTTGCAAATAATTCATCTGATAGAATCTTATATCCAGAATATATAAAGAACTCTTACAACTCAACAATAAAAAGTCAAGTAACCCAATTTAAAAATGGACAATGCTTTGAGTAGGTATTTCTCCAGAGAAGATATACAAATGCCCAATGAGTAGATTTAAAATACCTAATATCATTAGCCATCAAGTGAAAAACAAATCCGAACCACAATGAGCAGAGGGAATGTGAAGAGGAAGGAGCCAACTGCAGATGTCCTCCCCAGATGTCTTGAGGTTTGATAAGAGCCTGCCTAGCACCCAAGGGAGAAATCACTGGACTGTCGTCAGTAGCCAACGCCTGGTTCAATTGGCACTTGTGAAAACTGATGGCCATCAAATGTATAGGGAGAAAAGACAGTTTGAGAACTTGCATAGCAGACCTAATGGGACATGAGAAAAATCACTGTAGACTCAATTGCCTATTCTGTAACCTGAGCATACAAACCACTGAGGTCCTTTTCAACTCTAAAATCGATCTTACAGAGAAATATAACATTGCACCAGACCAAAAAATAAAAATAAAAACCCACAGTGAGATAATACTTCATACCCACCATGATAGCTAGATCAGAAGGTCAAGCACTGGGGAAGATATAGAGGAATTAGAGCTTTCAGACACTGCTGGTAGGAAAATGAAATGGTGCAGTCACTTTGGTAAACAGTCTGTCAGTACCTCAAAAGTCAAACATATGACTCAACAATTCCACTCCATATATATATACCAGAAGGAACTGAAAATATATGTTCATATATATTCATAACAACATCTTCCCAATAGCAAAAGGTGAAAATAACCTACATGTCTATAAATTGCTAAATGTATAAACCTGATGTGGCATATCTATACAATGGAGTGTTTTTCAGCCTCGGGAGGGAATGAAGCACCATCACGTGTTACAACATGGTTGAGCCTGGAAAACAAAAGATCATATATGATTCTGTTTATATGACATGCCCAAAAGAAGCAAATCTATAGTGACAAAGTGTATTAGGGGTTGCCTAGGTGGAGATGGAGAGATGAAGAAACAGAGGTAGTAACTAAAGAGTACAGGGTCTTTTTGGTATGATGAAAATGTTCTAAAATTGTGGCAATTGTTGCGCAACTTTGTGAATAGATTAATAGCCACTGAGTCATATACTTTGGATGGGTAAATTTATGCTATGTGAATTATTTTTCACTAAATCTGTTTAAGACACACAAGTCAGTGGCAAAAGGAGCATATCAGGAGAAACAGTTACCTGCGTGGAAGGGCCAGGCATCTCAGTTGGCTTCTAGCTCTGTGATTCAGCAGAATCACGTGGTGGCTCCCGACAGAGCCAACATGATGCTGGGCAGATGGTGAAGAGTAGTGTCCAAAACACAGCAGGACTGACAGTCTCATCAGATCCTTAGTTATTTGGCTTGCCTCTAAAACAGCAGATTCATTCTGGACACCCCATTCTTGAAATGTTAATGAACTTGGCCAGAAGAGGGAGCTCATGGTGCTAAGTGAAACTGTTTCTTCCCAGCCTCTGAGAGCAGACTTCAAAAAAGAATGATGAGAAGAATGATCTATTTCTTTGAAGAATGTCATTGAGATTTTTATTGGAATAGCATTGAATCTGTAAATTGCTTTTGGTAGGACTGCTATTTTGATAATGTCAATCCTTCCAATCCATGAGCAGGGGATGCCTTTCCATCTTCTTGTGTCTTCTTCTATTTCTTTCAACAGAGTTTTGTAGTTTTCTTTGTATAAGTCCTTTATGTCTTTTGTTAGATTTATTCCCAGATATTTGAATTTTTTGGTTTCGATTTTGAAGGGGATGGATCTCTTAATTTCTTCTTCTTCAGATTGGGTGTTTGCATATAGGAAGGCTGCTGATTTTTGTGCATTGATTTTGTATCCTGCTACTGTACTGAACTGGTCTATTATTTTGAGTAGTTTTTCTATGGAGTTTTTAGGGTTTTGTATATATATTATCATATCATCTGCAAATAGAGACAGTTTAATTTCTTCTTTTCCTACTTGGATCCCTTGAATGTCTTTCTCTTGTCTAATTGCTCTGGCTAGGACTTCCAGTATTATATTGAAAAGTAATGGTGATAGTGGACATCCTTGCCTTGTTCCTGATCTTAGGGGAAAGGCCTTCAGCTTCTCACCGTTGAGGATAATATCGACCCAGCAATCCCACTTTTGGGAATTTACCCAAAGGACACAAAAACACTAATCCGAAAGGATACATGCACCCGTATGTTCATTGTGGCACTGTTCACAATAGCAAAGGTATGGAAGCAAC